>JANHFX010020909.1:0-14331 GCA_027560015.1 Chloroceryle amazona | reverse complement strand
CCCGCCTTGCCCGCCCGCCCTGCCGGGAGGAGAGCGAAGAGGCGGCGGGGCGGTAAGGCTGATGTCCCGGGCGCGGGACGTGCTCGACCCCCCTTTTCCGCCCCGCCGCCGCCGAGCCTCCGCGGAAGGTTGATGCCGGTATCTACCGATAGCTGAGGTAAAAACCGCAACGCGGAGCCACAGTAGTCGTGTGCGGGGGCCTTCGGAGCACCGTCATATTTAGTCGGGTTTCCCCCCCCCCCCTTAATTCACGGGCCCTGGTCAGGAGGGAGGCCGGGCATACTCCCATGTCCCTTCTCCATACGTCGCAGAGGAGCCAAAACTGATGCCTGTGTATTTATTTATTTATTCATATCTTGCTGGCATATTAAAAATCTGAATAACTCTTTACACGAACGTTTAGGGATGTGTAACAGCAGCAGATTGCTTCCCGCTATAAATTCTCATGGCGTGCTTCTCTGTCCTACTAAAAGCACAGGAGTGGTTCAAGCCCTGGGTGTACACATGCCTGCACGATTTTGCAGGGTGGAAGATGCCTGGAGAAGAGTCCTACTGAATTTCATTTGTCCAAAGACGGTAGAGTTTTATGTCTGGTCATTTAAAGCAACAAAAAGCTGCCGTATAAACGCAAAATTTACATATAGCACAGAAAATTATAGTATTAGATCCTATAGCCAACTTTTTTTTTTTTTTTTTTTTTACCCATTAAGGAAAAATAAAGTCCTCTAGAAATAATATTCTGTAAAGCTTTTCCACAGCAATTAAACAGAACAATAGAAAACTAGAATAAGAAGCTAGAAAAAAAAAAAAACAAACCCAAACAACTAGGGCAGTAAAAAATGTCATAAGAATAAAATAGAACAATCCTTTTATATGATCTGAGAAGCTCAAGAGCTTCTCTGTTTGTTAGGGACTTAACCATCTGTCTCCCAAAAAGAATTAAGTGGAATGCTTATGTAAAATAATAATTAAGTTGTCACTAGTATTGACAAAGCAATATTTGCTCCTCACTTTAAGTCTCTGGCCCATCCTGCCTGTTCTGCATTCTCCTCTTCCCAGGACATTTATTCACACAGCATTTATTCACTCTTTAATTGGGACATCCAGTGCATGCCAATGGGATCCTCTGGCCTTCCATTGCTAATGGCACTGTCTGATGAGAACCTGCCAAAGAGCCAAGGGCTGGTCCCTTGCCTGCCCCAGCTCCCCCCATCTCTGCAAGGACTTGCTCCTGGCAGTAGTGGTACTGAAGTCACTGGTGACACTCTTAGGAGCTAGAGTTTGCAGGACTGTGCCTTTATAATATCAAAAGACTGAAACTTGTAATATCGTCCTTTTTTCTATGAATGCTGTGCTTGCATCACTTTTCAGTGGAATAAATAGTCCAAAAAGGTGGACAGATATGAAATGTCAATAAATATTAGAGCACCATTATTTGGCAGGAACATTCAATGAAAGCCATTAACTGGCTTTACTATAGTAAAGCAGGATTATAGTATTTAGGGCTGGCCTAGGTTACCGTAGAGACAGTGATGTGGTTAGATGCCTGGATCCAGATCCTACTTATTGAGGGTTTCAGCATCCTGTAGTATCCTGTTGCAAGAGGATATTAGGGGCAGCTGGCTGCTAAAGAAGGGTATAATAAAACATGAAAGGAAATCCTGCAACTTTCAAAGTAGAAGTTTGTTCGTTTGTTGTTTGGGTTGTTTTTTTTTCTTTATTTTTTTCCTTGTGAGATCCTATGTGGATTTTGCAGGGGTTTTGCTGTTTATCCCTAGTAAGATTCTGCAGCATTGCCTGTCACAGTTAGGAGGCTGTTTCTTTCCTGTGAACAGAAGCTGTTACACCACTTCATAACCTTGGAAATACCCATTTAAAAAATTATTTAATTTTCATTGTGTTTTCTCTCATTAGCCCTCTTGGGACATGACATTTTTATGTCTACTGTTACTTTTCAACAGAATTGTTATCATCCTTTCTTTCTGCTTCATTTTTGGTCTCAGTGGCCTTTTTTTCCAGAGAACAGGCATGATTTGTTCCTTTCATTGAAGAAGAATTGCTTTCAGTATTTAACAACCCGTTTAACCTGATCTATGACTGAGCCGTCACAGAGCAGGGACGGACCCGGCTCCTTCCCTAGCTGGTCCATACATCCCTGCCCGCTTCCTTGTGCCAGCACTCGTAACCGTGTGACAGTACAGTGAATGGATAGAGATTTTGCCTTTCTCCTGCAGTTAATTCAGCAAATGCTCACTTAACAAGTATAGATATCGGCATTATGAGTGGCTAGTCCTGTGAACAGAGTAGTTAAATCTGCACATAACTCTGCAGGATCAGGCCCAATACACGCTGTGTTTTCCTTAGATGGTTTTGACAGTTCTGTAGCCTTTTTTCTGTCCTCATCCTAAAATTCTCCTTGGGTGCTAACCAGCAGTTTTGGCTTTGAAAGAATTACAAGAGTGGATCGGTTTTGTATATGGGTGATTGAGTGTTAACGTAAAAAAGAGCTGGCTGGGTCCTTTGTTCTGCACTGCACACTTGGTACTTTCCAGTTTCTTATACCTCATCAGTGAGGATGGCAGGAATTCATGATCGGTTAAGTCAGCTTATTTAATGCAAAGCAAGCTGAAAAAAAAATAAAAATCCAGTAGTTCTACAGATTTTGCACTGTGTCAGAGAGAGAAGAAAGATGTGTCATATAAATGCTTTTCAGGTGCTGTGTTTCACGAGCTGCCATTGCTCTGCCTCTGGCTAAAACAGACGAGTTGACAGCCTTTTTTAATTCACTCGGAAACATGCCGGAAACCACCACCTTTTCATACAAATCCACATAAGTTGGACAAGCAGCTTCCATGCTGTTATGTTGTCTGTCACAACATGATTTGCATTAATTAATAGTATTGAAGTTATTTTACACGTACACATTCACAGATTAGCACAAACTGTTTGTTTGTTTTTCTGGACACTGATTTCTCCAGGAGTATTTAAGGAGCAGAGTAAGCTGTGCATGTCAGAGATTTGCAATAATTTATGTTTTTTTCCTTGGAAGCAGTTCTGCTTTCCTCTCTCCTTCTTTTGTAAGTAGATTGGAAGAACAGTCCCTAAGCTCTGGATATAAAATATTATTCCTGTGACCCATATTTTAAAGTGTTAGACAGTAAGAACTAAAAGCCAACCCTTTGCTATGGGAATGGCATGCGAACAACAAATGTTCTGCTTCTGTCAGTCAAAGACAAATCTCTTCATAGGAAAGCTCTTCTCTTATCCTGTAGCTTTCTTTCATCTCTGCTGCAACTCCCTGAATTGTCTCAGTTCAAAAAAAGCTAACATACACATTTGTATGTACAATGTAGGAAATCCAGATGCTCATGAAATTAATAGGAATTTTCTCTTGACTGCAGTGGGGGTAGGGTTTAAAGTGATGTCAGACTCTGGCTTTATCAAAAAAACTCTGTGAAACTTAGGTGGAAGTTTCTAGCTTCAGGCCTCCAGCACAAACCTTATTCTTTTGAAAGTCATGACGTGGGCAGTACCCAGACTACATATTTCTTATTAAATAACTTATAATAGAGTCCTGATGGAGTTTGGTTTTTACAGCAGATGCAGAAAGAGTAAAGCAAATGTCATTTGATCGTATTTCTTTGTGGGCTTTGGAGTAAGTCAGTGCCCATATGTCCCAAGAAGTTTCACACTGTGATATAGAAAAAGGAGGGAAAGACTCTTCATGTGCATTCATATGATAAAATTCACTGGTGCTGCTTCTTGTTGGTCAGGATGAGATATACCACTTATTCTCTACAACAGAGGACCAGAAGGCTTTATGATGGGTAACAGAGTTGCAAGGATCTAGTAGATTTTTAGCCCAATGCCTGGACAATATCCCTGCCAAGACATCTTACAGCCTTATGGGAAACTAAATACCTCTATTGCACCCCCAAAATCAGGCAACTTTTCAGAGTACAGTGGATGAAAAGGCTCAGTATCTGCTATGACGAGATCTGTTGATGTGATCTAAAAATCTCTCCCAATTCAGAAGAAACCAACGTTTAGACTTTTGAATGAATCATCACAATCTCAAAGTGGTCAAGAACCACAAAGCAGGAACCCTGAATTTCTACTTCTTGAAACTTCCAAAGCATAACCATAAAGCCAAACACCTCTCTGCCTTAACTCTGATGGTCTTAGTTCTTAATCCAGGTCCTGACTGTTCTGCTCTACCCAGATTGCTATCTAATAAATGCAAGAATAACACCGTGACTGTCGCACATAATGCAAATTTAGCTGCATGCATTAACAAGCCTTTATCCTGTAGCACTTGAAAAAGGCATGTTTGAATCATAGGTTACTCATCCATACTACAATCCTTACTTCTCTTCCGAGTCAGGAAGTCCAAAAGCAGATGGGACAGTCTCAAGGTAGCTGTGATCATCATCACCCTTCATGATTGTCCTGCCAGTGTGTATGCCTTTTCAGAAAAAGCATGGATCATTTTGGGAAAACAGAATGCTGCCAAGTCAGCTGACATAGAAGTGGAGAAGACAAAATAGTGAATTCCAAAGTGAAAAGCAGCACATGTATTTCTTCAAGATATTTGAGATGATCTGTTTGACACTTGATTTTCCATCAAGGTCATTGGCCAAAAGAGAGAAACCATATAGATTAGAGATGGATTATTTGAACAGAACAATGCTTTGACCTAATTCAGCTAGAAGTTATTGGCTTGGTACAGGAGTAAAATTCTTTGGCCTGTTCTTGCAGGAATAAAATTAGATAACCAGGCAGCCTTTTCTGCCCCCCAAATCCAGACACTTAACTGTTAACCTATCTGCTGTGCTAAATGGGGGGGGGGATATACTATGAGAGATATTGAATTACTTGCACTAAATTCTGAATGTGAAAGTTAAGTATAGTCAGAGAAATCAGTACAGCCAGAAAGCCTTTGCCTGAACACTCAGGCTCAGCATATGAAATTCACATTATAGTAAAAAATGTGCATGCAATGCTGAAAGTGTCAGGCCATGGAGGTGAGAGTATTTTAATAGAAACATTTTATTTCTGTCTCAGAATGGCCAGCAACTATTACCTTCTAATAATGTAAACAGCATGCATTACCCTCAATTTTCTCTTCTTCCCCTTTCAGTTACAGCGATCAGGTGGAGCAGCCTGGTATTTTTTTAAGCATTCATGCTGCTGAAAACATTCCCATCACTTGGTGAGCTCAGTGCTGACAGCCTATAGGTATTTCTGATATTAAAGTCTTGCTACAAAAGTACTTATGACTCCAGCATGTGTTTCTGCTTTGAGATCAGCAAAAGCATTTTTCAGTCCTAGCACTAGCAGCATGGCTTGGATCTCAGTATAACAGAGCCCTGTCCCACCAAAGGCAATGGAAGAAGTACAGGAAGTTCCTTTTTGTCAGGGAACAGAACCCAGGACTCGTCTATCTCTCCCTCAATAATGTTTTTATTGTTTCTGTAAACAGTAATAAAGCTCTTGCCTGAAGGAGAGTAGCCCTTTTCTCGTAGTCTTGATGTTTGGGGCAGTCGGTTGACATTTAGGGGTTTTAATCTTGTCAGATGAAGGGGCAGCAGGAAGATTCCCATGAGGCTTGGTCAGAGCTCTAGCCTTTTTACAGAAAGACAAAGTAGCAGCAAGAATCAGTACTGCTATATTATTTAAAATAATTTAGTTTTATTTTGGAGAGGATTCTGGGCTAAGGCACCCAAAGCAAGAACTAACAAGTCCTGATTGCACAAATTAAGTGCTTCATCACCATAGTCTTTGTTATTTTTCTCCTGGCTAGCCCTTGATAGCTCTCATATGTTGTTTATCAAGGATCCCAAACAATTGGCACTTCACTGTACCCACTTGATAGACATAGGTAGACAACTTATCCCTAAGTTCCCAGTTCCATTCCAGGAGCTGATTACAGTACTGTATAGCTCAAACACATAACATCCATCTCTGCCCTTACAGGAAAACTGGGCGGTGCATTCCACCCACATTTCAGTTCTGTGTAGGAATATGGCCTCAGGTCTGCCCCATGTCTCTCCACTTTGACCTGATTTTCATGAAATGATAAATAAAAGAAGTCAGACTCCCATGAGTCATCTCATAGGCCCAACAGCAAACTCTACCAGCAGCACTTCTGCCATAGCAGAGAGAAGTCTGTGCAAGTTCATTCTTTTCCTTCTTTCAGGTTAGAGCTGTCATGCTGGAGTTTTGGGGGGTGGTTGTTGTGTTGTGTGGATTTTTTTGTTTGTTTGTTTGGGGTTTTTTTGTGTATGTGTGTTGTTTTTTTGTATTTTATTTTTTTGGTTGGTTGGTTTGATTTGTTTTTTTTTTTCACTATCTGATCTGGCTGTCTTAAGTCTTACATCTCTGATGCCTTGCCATCTGCCAGATAAAACTGCCCTCAAAGTCAGCCTTTGCCACATTTAGTATTGCAGCACTTCTCTCCACCTTTTAATCCAGTCTGTGTAGAGATATAATGTCTGCAGAAACCTGGAACTATTTTGTAAATCTAACTAGGTGTAGTGTAATTTTTAGCTGCAGCTGAAATGACTGTAAACCTTAAGTTTGAAAAAGTATCTGAGCAAAGAAACAATATATGATCTCCAAAAATGAGAAAGATACATGGTGAATGGCACCTATCTGAAGGACCTCTGCTTTCCTAAGCATCGCTTACTTAATTTGTCAAGAAATCAATGAGCCTTTTCAGTCATCAAAAGTAGGGCTTTTTTTCTCTTAAGTACCCAATGTAGAGTTTGTCTGGAAAAAAAAGTGTTTTCATTATTCCGTTTTCTATAAGTTTTCCTTTCACTTTCTTTTCCTAGGTGTAAGTCTCAGAAGAATGGGAATTTGTTGGCATTCCTTTGAAGTTTATTGATTTTCAAACTCGGTCTTTCTCAAGCACAATGGCAGATTTTTGGTGCCTTGAGCCCACTAATGTGTGTATGCCTTTTCCATAATGATATTAAAAACAAAATCAAGTTTTATCTTAAAGCAAGGAATTTAATTTATCCAAATACATGGGCCCATCCTCTGTATTAAATGCAATACATAGGAGGTGTGTTGCAAGAATGCAGTACATTCATGAGGATCAAATGCTCTTCTAGAACACAAAACCAAGCTTGACACTGATGTCAAAAATCTATATGAAGAAATCTGCTGTTTTGCTTGACTTGACTTCTCAGTGGAGATTTATAGCTACAGGACTGGGAAAGAGTAGCTGGAAAACTACCTGGTGGAAAAGGACCTGGGGGTGCTGGTCAACACCTGACTGAACATGAGCCAGCAGTGTGCCCAGGTGGCCAAGAAGGCCAACGACATCCTGGCCTATATCAGAAATAGTGTGACCAGCATGAGAAGGAAAGGTTTAGATGAGATATGAGGAAGAATTTCTTAAGTGAAAGAGTAGTCAGGCACTGGAACAGGCTGCCCAGGGAAGTGGTGGAGTCATCATTCCTGAAGGTGTTAAAAAAAATGTGTAGATGAGGCACTTCAGGACATGCTCAAGTAGGATGGTGGGGCGTTTTCTTGTGTGGTGTTTTGTTTGGTTGGTTGGTTTTGTTTTCTTTTTGGTTGACAGTTGGATGTGGTGAGTTTAGATGTCTTTTCCAACTCTGATGTTTCTGTGATTCTCCTCCTCCTTTATTAATACCAATATTGCCAAAGCCTTCTCAGAGACTTTGAACATGTTTGTAATATTTTATTTGTTGACAGCACAATTTAATGCTGAAAAGCATTTCTGCAATCAACATTACAGCAGTCAAACACACTAATGCTCAAATGAGGCTTTTAATCATCACAGGCTGGTGCTTTGCTTGATGTCAGTGCTCCTGGTATATGGCAATTTCCAGAATTTAAGGTCAGAAAGGATCAGTAGATAACTATCCTGCTCCTGTCAAATTTCATTCCCCCTGAATTCCCAAGTGCCTTCCAGCAAAGCACACTCTCCTGATATCCTTCACCACATCAGAATAAGGGTCTTCCCATGTCAGATCAAATGTCCACCTAGCCTGGCATCGTGCCTCCCACACGCACCATAACCCAGTACTGAAAGAATTGTGTAGCAGGGTAAAAATGTTTTTCCCTATAGGATACTACTGCATCTTTCCATATTAATACTCTGACCGTTTTCCAGCCCAGGATCCTTGTAAGATGGGTAGAATTATAGTGTTTAGTATGTATCTGGTCACCTTCAATAGATTTCCCTTGCTTGAGCCTGTTTTTCACTCTCCTCATCAATTTATGTAAACTTTCAGTATCTATCATATGCTGCAGTAGTCTCATTTTGTTTGTTTGTTTCCTTCAGTAATGTAAATATTTTGCTTTGTTTACTGGCTTCAACCCCTTAGTTCATTTAGAGCTTCCTCCACCAGCCTAAGAAGGCCATCAGCATGCAGAAATTTCATGTGCCTGCACTTGTACACAGTCAAGTCGCAGAGCAAACATACCGAGCCCTGAAGAAGTGTCAGCGCTGCATTTTTCAGGCTGACTAAAGCTTGCTCTACCTGTTCTCCAAGCTACTAGCACAAGCCACCTCCTTTCTCTCCAAAGCCATGGAAGTGTGGCTGTGAGGTGGTGCTTATGCTAGGTGTCACCTTTTTGTTTGGGAGTTGACTCGAGTCTGGTGTACACTGTATGGAGTCAGAATAGGCTCATGACTAGTTGCAGAGCACTGTTGCAAGTCTCCCACTCAGGTCTTCTTCTGTAGCTGTTAAATAATGTGGTACTCTTCTCAGTCCTCCCAGATTTTTAAAGACTGCTTTCAAAATGTAAAGCCTTGGAACATCCATCTGTCCATCCATCCATGCATCCATCCATCCATCATGTTCCATTGCAAACCTACTAATGCTATAGATGAACAGTAACCTTTTCCCTACTGTTCCTCCTTATTTCCCAGTATACACCTTCAAGGACTTCATTCATCCTTTCAGCTGTAGCACTAGACTGGTATGTTATGTACAGCTGTTCATCTACTGTAGTGTTAGCTCTGTCCCGATACAATGAAAGTAACCAAGCTTCAGTTTATGACAGACAAGTGAGACCACATGCTCTCACCATATATCTAGAACTGTAATGATGAGGCCATGTCTAGAACAAGCACCAATTCTCCTTGAAAAGTTTTGTTACAATTAGTATGGTATTGCCATACCATTATCTCCTGAGCTGCAGTGCATTAGTGATGAAGACATCCCCAAAGGTATTGTAACCACTCAGAACCTTGTTGCTGACTGTTTGGGCCGTTTTTGTTAGACTTTATTTCTTCTAAGAGATATCAGAGAGGAGTTGCACTTAACTTTTGCTAGATTGTGCTTTTGTGGGTGTGTTACTTCCTTTTTGGTGTGAAACTCCCGAGAGATGCTGCTCCTCCCTAACTACTTCCAAAGAGTCTAAACTGGAAGGAACTCAAAAAGATAGTTTCCTTTATACAGAATGTTTGTCTCTGTGGATATCACTGCTAGGGAACATTTTCTCTGGTCATGACAATTGTTTATAACTTGTATATTTTTAGTTTAGATTTACTAGCTATAATACTGATTTCATCAAGCTTTTGATAATATTTTTATTATGACTTACTTCCTCCTCCTCCCGGCTCTGATACAGACAGCCTTTTCTTCCTCTGACTTTCTGATGAGGAACTGCTGACTACATGTTTCTTGTGTGGTCTGTAATCATAAGCTGCATTTCTTAAATGTTTGTTTTTCTTCATGGTTGTGTGAAAATTTTGCAGTTATGAGATAAAAACATTCATACTTCCATTAGACATTGTGAGAAAAGTACAGCATCTTGCGAGGTCACAAATAAATTGCATAGGCAGCTTGAGAGTGGATGCAAGACTACAAGACACGCATCCAGTAGTCAGGGCAAGACACTAAGATTGTATTGTAACCCCAATTTTGAGCATTCCTAATTTTAAAAAAGGGGAAAGAAAAAAAATATTCTTCCTGCAAGTTTTCTTGAGGTGGGAAAGAATATTTTTTTGAAAGACTTTTTTTTTTTTCTTACAAGCAGGAGGTTAATAAAGTGGTAAAGATTTAGAGCTTAGACCTGTAATAGGATGCAAGAATTCAAGTGCTGCAAGCCCTTTCAGAGAAACGGCATCTCTATGCTCCAGATGTTTTCCCCAGCTATGAAAGAGACCATTATTTTCCCCTCAAATTTCACAGATCTGCTCAATGAGCATTTTTATAAATGTACAAACCTCTCTACATTTGACTTCCCTCCAGAAGATTTTGCCCTCTAGGCTGAGCTGGGTGTCTTCACATTGTCCAGTTCTACTTTTTATCAGTCATCTTTTAGTTTTTAAAATAAATACAAGGGATGTTTTCTCACTTTAGATGATCCTTAATCATCTCAATCAGATGATGCCCCTATCCCAAGGGAATTCTCTGCTGAGGTAAAATTTGGCAGTGTGAGTTTTTGCAAAAGCATTTCCTGGACTAAGGTGGAGCAGAACAGCATTCTGTCAGTTCTGAACTGGTGTAGCATCTCTTGGGAAGGATAGCCTGCTTATGTAAATTAGAGTTGCTTATGATAGGGAAAGCACTGGTTTTATTTATCCTGGAACCGAGTCAGAGCAGTTTCCATTTGTGAACTGGAGAGCAGTAACCCAGTTCCTCCCACATGTGTACATTCCCCAGAGAAAATGGGTCTTGCTAGAGGACAGGGTTTGGGTTAAAGGTTTTATTGGAACTGCACAGTAAAAATGGAGAGAGAACAATGAAAAACAAGCATTTAATTGGATTTTATCAGAAGAACTGCCTAATAAATACAGTGCTGGGAAACTTTACCTGCAGCTTGTCATTACAGTTCCTTTGTCAGAAAAGGCTATGCCACCTTATCTGTGCTGTTACTTGAGCAATGTCTTGCAGCATCTGAGGTCAGGAGCACACATCCAGGATATTTTAAGTTTGTCATTGCCAAGTCTGCAAATACAGTTCATGTTTGTTGGCAGCTCCTCTGTCCATTAACATTACATCACCCTAGACCAAACCCCTGATAATGAAAAGTTTCAGTCCAAGTAATTCAGCTACTGACTTAAAAGTCCCAAGTATAAAAGGTGACATCAGTCCACAGATGCTGTGTACTCTAAACAGCTTGCTTCCTTTTCCAGTACCTATCTTGTTTGTGAGCTTTCAAAAAAGTCCTAAACCTATGTTTGTTTTAAGCCAAACAAGATTGCTAGGAGGTCAGGTCCTTCCAAATCAACATAGCTATCAAGTATCTTCTGTGATTCTGTAATTTTTTAGTCTTCTGTGTCACCAGAGAAGCAATACAACTCTTTGATCGCTGTACATAAGAAAAGAATGAAGGAGTTCACTATTGTATTTCCATCAGCCCCTTTCAGCTTCTTCCTGTTTTATACTAAATCCATGACCTTTTAACTCAGATCAGTTGTGTTGCTCAATAATGGAAAGGTTCCACAACTTCTCTGAATTGTTTTTTCAGCTGCATCTTTTTTATAATTCCTGTACTTTGTTTTCAGCTAGACAAAGGTGCTGAGATTGCTGGAGCAGACATTGCTCTGTCATTGATAAAGTCCTCCAAACCCTCTTTTAGCTTTTCTAAATCTTCAGCTTCCCTCTAGAGTTCCTTGTTTAAATTCATGTGATGTGTCCTCTTCATGCTCAATATGATTTTCAATATTCTTGGTAGTTAGTTTTAAATATGCCAGAAGATAATTTTCTTCATAATTCTGCTGCTTGCCATTAGCAAGCTGTGCCATCAGTCGTCCTTCCTCCTTGGAATTTGTCAAGAGGATGTTACCACAGGTGTTTGTTGGACTATGTCAGGTGGCAGCTTCTTTCTCATTAATATTTCAGTGTCAAGTCAAGCTTCTAAGACAAGCAGATATCCGAATATGGAAAATGTATGACTACTGTGCTTGAGTAGGATCTCACCCTTTTTATTTTCATCAGCCAAGAAAGTTAAAAACATCGTTTTTTCTGAATTCCATTTTTAATAACTTTTAATATTTTAATTGGTGATTTTCCTTTGAGACATGAAGCAGGAAGTACATTTCACCACGCAGAGATATTATTGTTTTTTGATTAAATGTTAGTCACCCACACTTCTTATTTTGATATCACTCTGTTTCATTCTTCCTTTATAATTTCACTTGCAAAAGCAAGCAGTAGACTGAGAGCTTGGAGCTCTCTGAAGATACCCATTCCTTCTCTCAGAGGGGGAACATAAGTAGGACAGGTTAGCAGAATTGATCTCAGAAGTGAGGTGTGTGTGGATCCAGGAAAGATCATAATACTGAGAGCAATGGTGGAAAGTATATTAGCACCCTTTGAGTGCTCATGATTGAGAGGGTCAAGCTATCCAGAACTGTAGCAAGATGAGGGTTGACTGTTGAGGCATTCAGGTCATGAAAGAGCAGAGGAGACATAAAATGTTTCAATTACTTACCTAAGTTAGAAATTATATACTGGTAGCAATTTTCTTAATGTAACTACATCAGAGCTTGACATCCTAGGTGTTTGTCTAACCATCTCCATTTGACCTTTGTCATTTCATCAGTGTCAGTTACAGTAGCTGCTCTCGAGCAAAGCTGATCATCTGGGCTTGGAGCAGAAAAGTAGATTAATCTCAATGTCTACAGCATAATAAATCAGAGTAAAAAAATGGTTAGATATTGAATTCAGTGCTGTGAAAACTCCCTGAAAAGCAAAATCACATCGACAGGGATGCTGCCCAGTTTAAGTTATTAATGAATTGATATAACTACCACAGACACACCGAGTATACCCACAGATCACTCCATTCCTCCTTGTCTAGTTAAAGCTGCAGAAGAGTCAGTAGAGCCTAACCTACTGAGTTTGGGACCAGACCTCAGGAAATTTGCTGCTAAAGCTATCCAAAGTTCATAAAATGGCATAGAAAGTTCCTAAGTGTCAGATTTTTAAACACCCAGATGAGAAATACAAAGTATGTGGAAATGTACTGATTCTAGGAAGTTTACAAATGCTGTACAAAACTTGTCATGATCTCAAAGGCTCAAATATCCAGAAATCAATCAAACCTCAGTATTGATTTATTGTCTAAATGAATGTGATCATATGTAATAGAAAGTTCTTCACAGGCCAAGTGAACAAAATAAACCCCCCTAAAAGAAGACTGATACTATCACTTAAGTGAAGTTTGCTTGCACAAGTATGGGCTTTCAGGTTTCATGTCTGTGTTGGGAGTTTCCAGACAATGTCACCTACCAGTTATGCTCTTATTAAAAAAAATAATCAAAAAGACAGATTTTCTAATAGTAAATTAATAGGGTAAATAAATAATCTCTGCTGAAAGGAAGTCTCGAGGAACATTCATTTTTATGTAAAATGTTCCTCGAGGAGTGTGAAAATTCTGCCAAGGGGGATTTTAATAGAAATTAATAACCTCCTTAAAGATAGACTCAGAGCTGCAGATACTTATTAAATGAATTAAGTACATTTGGACAGTTTTCATGCATCATTCATCAAAACTTAAAATGAGCCTGGGAAATTCAGAAACACAGGTAAGGCAAGCAAACAACACTTTGTTAAATTCTAAAAACTAAGTTTGTGAAATGAAGATAGAATTTGGTGGTGATTGTGCTGACAGGGACTAACCTACTTACAGCCATGCCCTGTAGCCTGCTGTTTTCCCAGAATAAACTCCATGTTCTAATTATCTATTGTGCTTTTTGCTCGCTTCTACTTTTTATTAGGAGAAGCTGTAAATCTTTCAGACATGAACCAGTCCCTATGAAGTCTGATTTACATCTCACTAATGCATTACAGCTACATAGGCTGTTGCATACATGTCAGATTGCTTTTGTCACAACAGCAAAATAAATCCTTTGATGTGTATTGTAAACAGAATCTGTTAGCATACTTCTGGACAGTACAGATAGCCATTAAAGGAAATATAACTCTCATAGTCCCAACCTTCTGCGTGAACTGAGAATACATCCATTTAAAAACTAATTAACTTTTTACACTTTCTTTTCAACAGGGGGAATGCGTAAGAGGAGCAGTGATAGCAAGAAACCCTCACAAAGGTCATGTAAAGGAAAACTTGGCTAGTGGGGAATCTCCATCTAGAATAGATTGCAGCCACGACCTTCCACTGACATAGTTGCACAAGGTGAATAGATTACGATAGTACTCCTGAGTACCTGCCTTTGTAGGACATTTTTCCTCTTTGCCCCGCATAGTACAGGGAAAAGCTGTCCCTAAAAGGACGCACTGCATGCAAAATGTTTTGCTTCCACTAATGAGTTGGTTTAATTAGTCCAAATCATCTTCCACAGTGGTGGAAGCAAACTGGTTGCCTTCTGGATGTAAA
>JANHFX010020906.1:0-43094 GCA_027560015.1 Chloroceryle amazona | reverse complement strand
AACTGCAAAGTACCTTCCCAGGGGCTGAAAACGCGTTTTGGGAGCCCGGGAGCTAAAAGGGCAAACGTCTCGTCCAATCAATCGCGCTGTTGTTGGTCTTGTGCATTTTCTCTGCCGGTTCTGAGAAAATACACTGCTTGTTATCGAGTGGGTAGGTGGTGATGGAGAGCATCAGAGGGGACAACACCCAGGAGAGAAGGCTCTTCCTCAGTTTCAGCCGCTAGGAAGAAGAGGGATTCCGGGATTCCCATTGCTGGGCTATTCCCTGATTCTCCTCTCCGATTTCATCTGTTAGATTGGTCGGTGAGCAAGGAAAACTCGCTTGCTCTCCTTGAACTCGAGCATACGGAAGGCAAAAAGATTTTTCTCCCCCAGGGTTTAGCAGCAATGCCCCTTCCCGGGCTAAAAGAGCGAGAAGCTCTGTTGCTCTTCCCTTCTCCTCGCTGGATGCGAGGGCTCTGTGCGCTGTTGCTGATGCTGAACTACTCTAGCCTTGCTCTCAGAGATCCTCCTTCGTCTGCATCGTGCCCTGCCTACCATTGCTGCGGCAGGTAGCTGCCTGAAACAGCAACGGCGTGAAACTGCCACCGTGTAATTAACAATGATCATGCAAATTCCTCTGTGCTGTGCCTTGGGTGGAGGAAGCTATTGCCTGACTTCTACTCGGGAGACATGGCGAGGTGGTAATATGCTGGTCACAGTCATATCTGGAAGAGTTCTTATTTATTTTAAATGTATATTTATTTAGCAAAGCATTGGAATGCCTCAAATAGGCTGGGAGAGAACGTGAAACGGAGGAGGGCTGGGAAAATCCATTCGCGTAGCGATAGATGCAGATCGTGAATAGCCTTCAGATTCTGCAGTGTTGCAGGAGAGAAGTTTTAAATAGTCCTATTAGTTTCTTTTGTTGTCTGCATGCCTCTCTGCTGTTCAGAGGTGTTGAGTCCTGCCAGCTTCCAGTATGATGAGTGACGAAGTTATATATTGCTGGTTGATAGGGGTTTCTGGGCTAATACAATCTACAGTTCCCACCTCATTTTACTATCTATGAGGACACTATTTTTTTCTCCCAGATCTCAGTGTGAGGGTGCCAAACCCAACATTTCAGATAGTCTGGTGGGTTTGCCTAAACCTGGACTTGCCTGTGATTTTCCTTAGCGTGTATGTGCACTGAGTTAACACCCAGGAGATCTGCAGCTGGAAAAAACCCAAGCTTTTTACAAAATATGCCTGCCCTTAGTAGAAACATGAAGTGCCATTTTAATAGGTACATTGAATAATAGAAGCATTGCCTTTTTCTATTGTGCGGACTTAAATACTACATCTAATCGTGCGGGTGTTTAAGATTTCTCTCATTTTGCTCATTTGCCAATAGGAAGGAAAATCTCCCCCTTTCTACTTTGGCAAGATGCTCTGCGAGGAGGGAGCTTGCCTCAGGAAGCTTCCACATTGAGTAGCTCTCAGGAGTATGGCCTTGTTTGTCAGTATTTACCTAAAACTGTAGTATTTAGGGATTGAAATCAATTTATTGTAAAGCTTCATAATTTAATTTTTTTTTATGTTTTAGATTTGTCCTTTATGGAAACCAAAACTATAAATGTGTTTTGATTCCTTTTGTCTGACTTTAAAATGAGAGTTGTAAGAAACCCGAGAGTGGTGTAGCTGATCTGCTCTTAGTTTTCAAAAGTTAGTGTTGAAACAAAGAAATTGCAGACACCTTTTAATGTGCTTGAAGATCCTTTCAGTCTAATAATGATGAGGAAAAAAATACACCTTGCTATTCAAATACTGAAGTGTTTATGTTGACTGTAGCACTAGATTTCTAAAAAAACCCTTGAGAACATTAATTTCAGAATGAAATATTTAAATTACCAGTGAAATAGCTACAGGAAAATGTAAAAAAATTGCATGGTTAGTATAGAGAAATCATCTTTTTATAGAGGTTTGGACTAGTCTATGGGAAGCTGGCATTGGAGCACTGGTGTAGTTAATACCGTGGTCCAGGATTCCAAGGGTGGCTGCAAAAAAGATGGAGACTCCCTTTTTACAAGGAGTCCCATGGAAAAGACAAGGGGTGATGGGTACCAGTTATTCCTCGGGAGATTCCAGTCGAACACAAGCGTAAAATCCTTCACGATGAGCACCATCAGCCACTGGAACAATCTCCTGGTGGATTTCCCCAATATTGGATGCTTTTAACATGTGGCTTGACAGGGTGCTGGGCCATCTTGTTGGCTTTGCCCAGGAAGGTTGGAGCAGGTGCCCCTTGAGGTCCTTTGTAACCTGGGATTCTATGAACTACAACGTTGGTGTGGTTTGACACTACCAGTGGCTATTTCTCTGCTGTCTGGAGCAGGGCCATATGAGTGGGAGGAGAATGAAGACTCAACTACAAGGTAGAATAAGAGAACAATTTCTCTAAGCAGAAAACACCCTCTCTCTATACATAATGAAAACCCAGTTCAGTGCTGTTATAAAAATAGCTATTTATAAGACTGACTATATATGGATGCTCTTGAAAACTGTTTGCATATAAGCATTTGATTTCTCTCACACGTAACAGCCGTAGAAATCTGGAAAGAAAAAAACTAGCCAGCAGTTTGCCTAGGTGTTATTTAATCTCTGGATAAGATAGGTGTTCTTGTTGAGGAGAATTTTCTTGAGCTTATTTGCTTACTCTTAGCAGAGCAGGAACATGGGTGATGAAACAGCAATGAGAGGGAGCTACCCTGAAAATGTGTTGACATGGAAGATAAATAAAGTCATTGTGAACTGTGCGCACGTCATGTGAAAGGAACAAGAATCACATTTGTCACAACTTCTATTTGAGAAATTGAAAGAATTTTAGCACTACTCATGACCTAAAGATAGCAATTCTAGATTTTTATCTTGATTTCTATATAGGAACAGGACATGAGAATGATCAGTGACTTGCTGCCACTGAAGAAAATATGTCATATAATGATGAATAGAGGTTTCCTTGTTCAGAATTCTGCACTCTCTGTTTGTTTGTGAATAGCAATGCTTGCATCAGAAGCAGCAAGAATCGATTTCATAATATAAATTAAAGTAAGCACTGAAACAATATGTAAGTAAACTGAGGAAATCACAGTGACAACATCAGCCCTCTTGCTGAGTCTCTTTTGTCCGTATTTAATATTATGAAGCTGAACAAAAGTGTTAACTTTGGACTGTTCACCATGCTAATGTATGCTGCCTTAAAAAGAAGGGGGTTTTTATTTAGAATGTGATAATGTATTTCTTTGTCACTGTTTTAAATAGGATATTTTAACACAGCAGAAATAATTGTGTTAAACATCTTGACGAAATCACAATGAAAGAACAAAATAAATGTAAATGGTTCTACATGTCTTAAACTGTTGCTATAGAAATATTGGTATTTTTATTTTTTTCTGCCTTTCTTGAGGCAACCATGAGGATGTCATAGGAATAGCCTAGCCCTTCAGAGAATTTCTATGCCCGTTTCCTTTAGGCAAAATAACTTTCAGAAATGAATGTATGAGCTCGCAAGTTAGATTTGTGTTCTGCTCACCTGTTCATGGGAAAGCTGAAACCTAAGTTATGTTGTAGTCGCTGTGGAGTCAAGATAGTATTTTTCTGTGCCTTAAAACAAGGGAATATGTGTGTGTAATAAGTAGATAGTTACACTTATGTGTGATGACTTTCTGTGATACTGAAGCATCTAGGTCTCCAGAAGCTTTTAATTCTAGCTTTAGTGCAATTAGATTTATTTTTCTAACATTATATCAGAAGAGTTGTTAGCAGGTTCCAGTTCAGCTTCAAATATGTAAGGTGGCCAAACCTTCTAGCACTGGAATTGCCCTTTGTTGTCTTAAATCAACTAAAGGATTCATTTTCATTTTTAACTATAGGATAATTGAACGCTGATGCTTTTTTTTGCAAAAAGAAGATGATCTTGCTGTGGGTGGCATTCATGAGAATTACTTGCCTGGTATTATTAAAAAAAAAAAAAAAAGTGGGGGGGAAGCCCCAAACTAAGCCCCAAATCTCCTCTCTGCAAAAACCAAAATGTGAACATTGTTAACCCTCAGTACGACAGCCCCTTAGAGCTCCATTATTTTGGTGAATTGTATCGCTGTCTCTGTTCACCTGTTCTTACAAATGACTACAGAAGTACAGCTGTTAATGGTAACACTGCTCCATTCACCTGAAGGAAGGGGAGGATATGGCTGTAGGGTTCAGTAGAACCAAATATTTATTGAACTATTAAGTATATTTTAAAATAAATAAATCTTTGGAGCTTGAATACAAAATCAAACCTTTTTTTCAATCCCCCCCCTACACTTTTCTTCACGATTAGGTGTCGATGTTTAACGTACTGTAGAACAGTGCATTTGTTAGTGAATTTAGAGAAATGCTTGGCATTTACAATGATCGACTTGTAGGAGAGAATTCCTACCTACCCTAATTCCTTAGAACTTTTGGTTGTTCTCATTATTTAACAACGAATTGTGAAACCCTTGTGTTTATGGGGAAACTCTTAGTTTTCAAACTCACTGAAGCTGCTGTGTTTTTGAAATAGATTTTTTTCAATTATTATTATTAGATTCATACTGAATTTATAATTATCTGGTGTAACTATCTGCCATAGAATCACCCGGAGTTTTCCAGCATGATTGACTGGGTGAGCTTAGTGCTTAGAAAGTGAGCAACTACTCAGCTGTAAAGTCCCACATCACTTTGGAGCTTTACAGTCTCATCCCTTTCCGACCTTGAGAAGGCAGATCTGTTTGGCCTGTATGTGATAAACCAGGTGACATTTTAACTTGTTAGAACAATCTGATTCCATGCCCACAAAATACCAGCCAGCTGGTAACTTTTTTAAGCTTTGTACCAGCAAGCGGGACTTTGTCCTTTCATATTGATTTTCAAAGCATAGAAATTTTTGAATTAAACTTGAGAGCACGGTAGGTCTGTGTTTATAAATTTCCTACTATGGCTGAGTTCCTAATCTTAAGAAAGTCTCTTTTTTGTGTGTGTGTAATTCACATCTCACAAACTGCCTACCTGTGCATCACCACCTGCTGCTCTTGGTAAGGCAGAGAGTCCATTGCCCCCTGAATGTTGCAGACTCATGATGCTCAGTGATGCGTGGCTCCGTCCTCTTCCCTTTTCATCTGGGTACGATGACAGCAAAGAGGAAAACGTGTTCTGATGGGAGGCCTGTAGTAGATAAGCTTTAAAAGTTTTCTGGAAGGATTTGGATATTGTTATTTCCTGGCCTTTAATACAAATGTCAGCATGCCTCGTAGGTGTAAGTTGTGTGCTGCAGCTTATGTTTATTGCAGGTTCATCAGAGCAGTTTTCCATAAATAAATGCAAGGTACTTTTATTGTTCTGCATCTTCCAAGGTGGTGTGGTTTTTGTTTGTTTGGGTCTTTTTGTCAGTGTTTTGTTTGTTTGGGTTCTTGAGTTGTTTTTTGTTTTTTTAATATATATATTTAAATATAGATTGCATTTTTAGCTGTTGTCTGAAATAGTAATAGCAAAACTGATGCTCATGGAAGGTGGGAATATGTCACAGCTGGCTCTTCATAAAGCTGCTCTTGTCAGAACTATTACACCTGTTCTAAATTCCTGTTAACCTGCTGCGTTCAGTAACAACCTTTCCTGCAATTTCTTTTCAGCTACTGTAAAGTTTCCTCTTCTGTTTTTTATTTTGAACACTTGGCAGCATTTTCTTTATTCCCTAGAGCTGCTTAAGCCCTCTCCAAATATTTGTGCATGTGTAATAAGTTAAACATAAACATGTTTAACTTGTGTTGCTTATGGAGAAGTAACCGTATGCAGGATTGGGGGCCATATGACTCCAGTTTTATGTGACCCCCTTCAGAGGTGAAGAAGTCTTAAAGCTGTCAAAACATTCAGCACCTCATATACTGCATGAAACTGTTTTTAATCTCACATCTTGATATTTCAAAGTCGTGTTGTTTAAAGTAGTTGATAGAGTAGCAGCTCTTAATTGTTTTCTGTGTTGTTAGAATATAGAAATATAGAGATATTTGGGTTGGCAGGGACCTCTAGAGGTCATCTAGTCCACCCCCCCTAGATGATAACTTATTCTAAGTTTGCTTTTTGTGTTATGTACTGCTGGAGATCAAAAAAAGTTTAATTTGCTTATGGGTTACTTATGCATAGAGCTGTTCATCCACAAGTTAAAGCTGTTTATTAGTCAGAGTAGGCAATTACCATAGCAGTGATAAGAGATGTCAATAATTTTCAGTTGTGAACCTCTAAACATACACTTTTTAATTGTATCCCTTTTTTTTTTTAATTGCAAGATGGGTGTTCACTGTAGTGAGGCTGAATTTTTCAATAAACACAGAATACCCCCTCCCCAACTTGCTGTTGCTGTTTATAATAGTATTGCTTTGGGTATTTTGAAGTGATAATTGACATCAGGGAAGGAGGAGGGACCTCAAGACCTGCTCAAA
The DNA here is from genome assembly GCA_027560015.1 of Chloroceryle amazona. Classification (NCBI taxonomy): domain Eukaryota; kingdom Metazoa; phylum Chordata; class Aves; order Coraciiformes; family Cerylidae; genus Chloroceryle; species Chloroceryle amazona. Next base: position 36,618 of record JANHFX010020906.1, on the reverse strand, counting down.
AGCAGTATTTTCTTAAAAATATATTTATTCCTAAAATGTCACTAGGAAGTTGTGTGAATTATTCGCTTTCCAGGCACCTCATTTTAATGACATTGCTTCATTATCTTCTTTTGAACACTTGAAAAGAGAATTCCATCAAAAAGAAAGCAAAAGTCTTTAGTGCAAGAAGCAGGGACTGGTTTTGGGTTTTTTTTTTTTGTTTTTTTTTCCTCCTTTTGACTCTGATCCCCTCCTTTTTTTTGTTTCCAATCTTAATCTGCCTCATCAACACTGTTGCCATGTGGTTGGCTGTTTAAACTCAGCAAAAATGCTTCTAGTCGTCTTTGCCTTGCTTGTCAGGCAAGGATGGAGTTGCAGGATCCCTGAATCCACCACTCCAGACATGCACACGTAGTATACTATTATCTGCCTACATCTATAAGCTTTAGAGGGAAAAAAAAAACAAAACAAAACAAAAGAACCCCCCCCCAATCCCTCGCCTTAACTAATCCTTGTATGAAAACACCTCCAATGAGCCTGTGCTTGCTTCAGAAGTTTCATGCTTTAAAAACTTGAGTCTACCTTATGGACCTCTTCACACTTTCCTGCTCCATCTGTTCATCTAGCACCGTGTCTTTTCTATCCCTTCACACAATCTTAGGCTGTTGAAATGCAAGACGCCTTTGCAGATCCTTTAATTGGTAGTAGTCTTTATTTTTACTTCTCTACATCTTTTTGTATTCCTTGAAAAAAAAAAAAACAACCAAACAATTCTAAACCAAACATACCCCCAAATACTTCACCCCAAAATCTTTTATTTCCTTTCTCCTTTTCCTGTTAGCATCATTACTACGAAGGATGTTTTAAATTATACGCTGGTTTAATGTTTTTATGCAACCATTCTTTTTCTACTTAACTGTGAAATCTTGTTTGGGTACAGCTTGTGTTTAAATACAGCTATTTATGGAGCACTGTAGCTGTACATCGTGACGTACAGTCAGTAATGTCCTGATCCAGTAAGTCTCTAGACTAAAGTTACTACTTTATGCAGGATAGCCTCTTATAAACCAGAAAACCTCGACGTGGGGAGTGGCTAGTGCTGATCAAATGCTTTGTGGAACAGGTGGGACTTCAAAATATTATTTTGGTTTGAGGGAAGGTTGCTTATGCAATTGTTCCATCTGTCCATCCATCTGTCCATTAGCCTGTCCTCCCAGCCTGCCAGTAACTTTGAACCACTTGCTCTATTCCGAGTCAACTTTGGCAGAGGGGCAGCATTCTCTGGGTCTGTTGCAGACATGCAGGTCTTGGGGAAATGGGCAGCTGGTTAGAGAAGAGACAGGGTAATAAAGAGGGAGATGTCTATCCTGTGTCTCTGGGGTCAGCCTGTAGTGATACTTGGGACATTTGCCACCACGTGTGCAAAGCAGAGGGAGCAGGGAAGGTGAGAGACATGAAGTTCATGCGATAGGTTATTGCATTCTGTGTAACGGGGGAGACCTCATGGCAGCAGTGATATTGGGCTGATACTCTAGGTGGGAAGCCTACTCTCATGGGTAGATAAGAGCCAGAATTCTCGTGGGAGACTGTTTGACAGTGCCTGATGCAGGTTCTGCATCCGTGTAACTTAGGGGTTAAAGAATTTCTTATCTTTAAAGGAATTGAAGGAAGAGCTGCTCACTTTAAACCTACCAAGGGAAAAGGAGAGAATTGTAGGTGGATTAGAGAACGTGTTATCTGATGAATGTGGGTAAGAAGTTGTACATTCCCTACAAAGTCAGTGCCAGAAATATGAACTTGATGCAGAAGGAGAGTGGCAGCCAACCAGGAGGAACTTTAAGCATAGAATCTCATATATAGAATGGAGGGGGATTAGAGAGAAGAGAGGTGCTGTAGCACAGCAAAACAGTTCCAAATCACTGAAATATTTATTGAAGAACTTGGGAGGACTAAAATATGTTCAGTTTAGGATTTCAAGAATTCTGCAACTTCAACACAACAGATGTGTTGCCTGACTTTCTGTAAAAACTGTACTACTGCTATAAATGCAAACACATTTCGATACGAAGGTGACAGTGTGGGATGCCAACAGTAATAGTAACAAAACAGTGCTTTCAGAAGGTGAAACTTGCCTCTGCTTTTCTTCAGCAAATAGCTATTCCCATCATTTGGAGATCATTAAATCTGCTTCAGTAAATTCTATACATCCTGACTTTTTATTTGCTTAAAGCTCTGAGTGAACAGTATATTTGAAATAAATCATGGTGTTACTTCTATTAACCTAGTTGTTTTCCAGTTGCTTCTGCCGACTCAAATTATGTGAAGTAACTCGCAAGAAGAAGTCCATGTATATTTGTAGCTAATGCATTTTAAACTTAAGATTGTTTAACTGTAAGTTTGAATAGTGGGAGATGTTTGGTTGGTGGATTGTCTGTGTTTTGTGGGGGGTTGGTTTGTTTTGAATTTTTTTTTATACAAGTATGTGGTACAGTGATTAAAATTGTGTTGCAAACAGTATGTATGGATGAGGCTGAGATAGGAAGGTATTTGTGTTAAGGCCAAATTCTGCTGCTGCCTTAACAATCCAAAGTACTGAACCACCCTGAGAGGCTAGGAGGCCTCTCCTGTATTTTTCCACACCAGTAAAATGGGTGACCTTTTGTTTGACTGTTCCAGTTACAGTCACTTAAAATAACATTTGAGCTATTGTTGGCTATTTCACTGAAAAAGGGATGGCAGATCAAGCTTGTTAGCTTGCTCTTCTTCAAAGGAATTAACAAGAGGAAGTATGCTGTCCTTTTCAATAGAATACATGAAGCATCGATGCTAATGAAAATAAGATTGTTCAATTGTAGAAAATAAGAATAAACAGTTTTACTCTGGTAAATTTACCTTCTAACTCAAAAACGTGTATTAAAAAACCAAACATTTTAAATAACTCAAATTATAACTCAAACATACCCCCAAATTTGGGGAATGACTTGTAGTGTGGAATGCACAAGGATGATGATCTAGGGCATGTAATGTATGAAAATAAGTGGGTGTTTCAATACCATCAAGTCTTGATGGTAGGGGCTGTATGATGAGACACCCCCCCCCACCCTAATTTGTGCTTATGGAAGTTGCTGTACAAATAAATGAAGGCTTTTGGTTTCTTCCTCCTATTGTGACTGTAACTACTACTTCCAAAGGAAAATACGGTATCTTTCCTTAAAGCTTGTCTTGCATACAGTGCTGAGAATGAAATAGCAGAAGCCGGGTTGCGGTAGCAGGATGGAGGCAGGGATGAAAACCAGACTATTTTGTTGACCATATTTATTGATTCTCCAGTGTTCTGGAGCCCTAATATTGGGAGAGCTGTGTGCTGGATCTTATGGCAGACTATAACACTACATGTCTTCTACACTGGGCTGTGTGATCAAGAGTGGTCTGGTACAGGGGTGCCCACCTCAAGCCTTCTTCTGCTCAAGGTGAAACACTGCCCAGGCAAGCTGTACTGCCCGAGCATCCTATTCTTCAATGGATAGTAGTCCTTGTGCTGCACTGCCAGTGTTTGAGAGGGTATGTCATGCTAAAGGTTTAAACTGGGGAGCTGTGGATTCAGTTCAGTGTTCAAAGTGTGGTATTTGACAGCTCTATATATCTGTGCAATGTTAATTTATGTTTGCATTGTTTAAATAATTTTGTGGCTCATTCATATCACTTTCCAGCCCACTTGTGAAGATGAAATAACTGGATTTTAGTTCAGGTGTGATTTGATTGAAACAGACTTCGAGTCCATTATATTTGTGAGGTGACTGGTGAATTTTCCCTAAATTCCTTTTCCTTGTCTTTAGACTTTATCATTTTATTGAGGAACTGAAGGATGGATTAAAAGAAATGGTAGGTTTTCCTAGTCATTACGTGTGACAGACTGTGGTGATGAAGCTTCCCTACCGAAAACCAGAAATAAATTTGACCGTGATATAAATGGCTTAATATCTGCCAATGCCTGGTAGTTGTACTGAACAGATTTTTGTCATGATATCACAGCAGAAGTAGTGGTACAGTCTGCTTAACCTGGAGTTTTAATCTAGAAGCAAGATATCAAAAGCTGAGATTTGTTTTTAACCTCTGTATATATCTATTTTATATATGCAGATATATAACTGTATTTAAACACTTCCATGAAAATAATTTTGTCCAGTTGCATTTTGAAGGCAGAAGCACTTCAGCGTAGTGGGTGCTCACCATATTTAGGTTCTGTAGGACTAGTGGTAGAGCAGCAAGTGATGCTGGGAGGGAGCCCTAAGTATTAGTAGGCTGGAGAATTTCCTGTGACCCTTGCTTTAAGATTGATTCGAAGAGTAAAAAGAATGGACAAAATAGACCATTAATGATTTACAGTTGTATTATAAATCAAACTGTTAAATTACTTGTTACAAAATGAGGTTTTAAATTACCAAAGCCTTATTTCTAATGTAGTTTAGCTACAAAGAGCTTTTAGGGATGTCTTGCTGCTGTTTCGAATATTACTGCATGCCACCAATTCTCACGTGGCCCACATTTATAGTCACTCATGATCCTTTCTGGGGGACTGCCAGCAGTGATATATTGGAAGAATACTGGATTCTTTAATACAAGGAATATACCTTTTGTGCTCTTGATGGGATGTGTTAGGAAACAGGGAAAATGCTACCATGCTAACAGCTGATTTTTTTCCTGATTATATTCTTTAGCAAAGTGAAAGCGCTCGTGCAAAGGTCACAGATTATGTTGAAATTTTTGTCCTTTCAATGAACTGGAATGATCCCAAAGGCATATGGAATATTGGAATCCGAAAGAATGAGTATTTGAAAATAATTTTCAAGACATTCTTCTAGAATACTTGCATACTGTATTTTTTTCTACTAACTTCTTCAGTTTGATAAGTCTTTTGCCATTTTGTCGGATTAAATGAAGACATTCTCTCTCAAACATTGTTCCTTAAAACAAAATAATGTAATGTATGTTCTGTTTGTCAGTTTTATGGCTGTTATAACTCATTTAGCTGCTTTCTAATAATTCCACCTGAGGAAAATAATTCTGCTATTTAATGAATAGCAAAAAGCATTCAAGGAGAAGAAGCATCTCAAACTAATCTGAAAAAAAAATAAAAAGATAAAAGCAAGTCTTGAGCAATTGCACTGCAGTTCTGGAAAAATGTAATCCTCAGGAAGGAGAAACACATAAAATAAGTTTCCAAATTGATTTTAAGATGTCAGTAGTGGGGTGAGAGACTGTTGTGCACATGCCAGTACTAGCTGGGTATCTTACAGCTGTGATTGGGGTGCCGAATAAGTGTGATATATAAATATATCACCTGATATATAAATCAGGGGAGTAACTGGACTAAATTCCAGATGAGTAAGAGTTCTAGTGTGTAACCCCTGACTAACACTTCTTCATTACTGTGCTTCTAAGCTATTGTGAACATACCATACCTGAATTAAAATCTAAACACTATTAAACGTATGTCCTCATGACCCTTCCCTTTCAGAACAGAAGCATCAGGTGCAAAGTGGACTCTGTCTGTGGCTAGTGTGAAACACATGAGTTAAATTGCCAGAAGATTAATTTCCCTGCATTTGTTACCTGTTGAAAGCTGGATCTCTTCTAGCAGCACTTTGGAGAGCCAGTTTTTGCAAACAAGGGGCCTGAGCTTTTAGCTGAAAATTCTACCAAAATTGAGGCATCAAGTAAGTGCAGTATGTGTGTTTAATTGTCCTCTTGCTTTTGGGGACTTAATAAAGCGTTGTGTGCCATGGTGTTGATCACTATAACCAATTGTTCAAATGTATTAAGCGGAGTAAATGTAATGAATTTGGAAAATAGATGTGGTTTTAAACATCTGTGCTGAGCATGACCAGAAATGGGACTATTTAATCACCTTGTTTTCATGTTTTACTTTAAGAGGTTTGTGAAACAAGTTGGAGAAATACAAATTCAAGCAAAATTTGAGACAAGAAAACTTTCTATCATGCTTATGCCTTTTGGTAGAAACTGTGAGTGTTCTGGGCTGTATCTGAAATTGCTGTGTGGTTTTTAACCTTCACTGATTAGCTCTGTTCAGAGTGGTGGCTCCGTTCTGTCATGAACCACTTTTCTTATGCTGTTGTTTATACAATTTTAAGGTAGGAAAGTGGTTGATGTTTTCTTTGACACTTGCTTGTGATGATTCTCTCAGTTAAAGAGTATAATTATCATATAGTCATGTTACAAAATAACTCTTGAGTTTATGGTAATACTGTAAGCTATCCCTCAGTGGCAGTTGAGACCCAATTCAAGCAGCTAGAGGATGTGAACAGCAATTTAGTTGCTCCACATGGTTTGCTGTGGGAGGCAAGGTGGTAGTTTGGGGCTATTGTGAGCACCTTGGAATCTGAGCTGTCCTTTAATTCATTGAAGTAGAGGGGAAAAAAAAGTTACTCAGTATGAGTTGTTCAACTGCATGGTGCATTTTGGGTCATATGTTTAACAGTGTTGTTCTCCTTAGGACACAAAAACCCTCTGCAATATTAATATTCTTCATGTGAAGACTAAAGGCCTAGACTCAAGGTAGCAATTAAGTCATAATTACATAAACTTGACATTTCTGGCTTTGCAGTTCAGTTGTACTTTTGTATGTGAGGAAAACAAATGAACTTAGTGTATCTCTTCATGAAATATGCAGGTAGTGTATATTTGGGTTTAGGCAATAATTAATGACTGAGATGATAGAATGGGGAAATATCAAGAGAGGAAGCATTGCTTGTGAGTTTGGGGGAGAGAGAAGAGTTTTTCTGTAATACAACAATAAACAAATTTTCCAAATACTGTTCAGGAATAGGAGGCTAATTTGCTTTCTCAACAATGGGAAAGACATCTTTAGAGAGATCTGCTTTTGCACCCTGTGTTACAGACAGCTTCATCTCTGTAGGTCTTGAATTTTCCAGTAAAGGTGCTTCTGTTTAAAAGGATTCTGTGGTTCTGACTTTGTTACAGTAAATCAGGGAGAGGAATTAAAAAAAGTCTTGGTTGGAAAAAATCCTGGTGAAATATCAAGCTCAACACCTCTTGTGTTTATTTTAGCAATAAAATTTAAGAACTTAATGCTTATATGCCAGTTGTGTGCTGTGTCAAGTTGACATAGCAAAAAGCAGTCAGTCTGCACTGCACATACATTCATTTACATTGAGCAAAAAAATACCTGTGCAAAGTCAATTCAGTCAGGTTTTGTTTCTCTGAAGTTTGAAGTTCTCTGTGACTCTGAAATGAAGTTTACCATTTTCTTTTTGTTACTTTTAAATAGAACTGCACTGAGTTTTGTATTACTGGGTATCAAATCAGATGATTACATTTTGACTAATAGTATTTCTGTATCACACAAGTGGACAATGTGTATAGTTGGTAAATGCAAGATGAGCTTCCTAAGGAAGATTCTAAGTCTTTTGTATGGTATGTGGGGTTTTAATCTTTTTGATTATGTCTTGTGTCACCTATTTTCCCCAAGCATGGTTTTGAAATCCTTCATTTTTATACTAAGAAAGTATCTTTTGAAAATTATGGTGAACTAGGTGTTAGAATTTAATAATAATAACAATAATAAAAGCTGGAACTAGTTAGCTAATTGTATTTTATTTCTTCTGCTTTTTTAACAGATACCTTTAGATATTTACAGTAGAGTCAAATTTTAAGAATAAAAAGATTTGTAGCCTTAATATTTTTGTTTATGATATCTTATCCATAATGGTGACAGTAATAAAATGAAATTTTATTGAAATTGAACTCTATTATTCCTCAAAGTCTTATCATAGAATGTTAGGGGTTGGAAGAGACCTCCAACAATCATTGAGTCCAACCTCCCTGTCAGGGCAGGACAAAACTAGAGCAGATCACACAGAAATGTATCCAGACAGGGCTTGAAAGTCTCCAGAGAAGTGGACTCTGCAGCCTCTCTGGGGAGTCTATTCCAATGCTCTACAACTCCTACAGTGAAGAAGTTGCTCTTCCTCAGGCTGAGGTGGAACTCCCTGTACTCTAGCTTGGATCCATTGCCCTTATCTACTGTCCAATACCCCAGGGAACACAGACGCAGGGTATTGTAATAGTAAATCATACTTTGTGCAGAGACAATCTCTCCTGAATTGACTGGAAAAACACTTCATATTACTTGCTCGAGAATAAAAATTCACTGTGACTGCCTGTAGAGTTTGCTTTACAACGTAACATCATATGACAGTGCCTTCAATATTAGTGCTTTATCCCTGTTTCTCTGTGACTGGGTTTGTAGAATACTTGTTCACTCTGCAAGTTTATGGCATATGCAAGAGGTAGTTAAGAAAATGCATATTATGAAGGATGAACTCTTTACAAGGCATAATCATTTGGTCATGAGTATAGGATTCTGTTAATGTCACATCTCTGCTTATCAGTGGAAACACACTGAAGGGGATCAGAAAATAATAAGCATCTCTTCAGGAAGGCTTTTGTATGTTTTGCTTACAATTTCTAAACATAAACCACTCTATTTCTAAAAAAAAGAAATTAAAGCAATTTAATTACAACTCCTAATGAGTGTTGAGATGAATTAAGTAATCTAAATTTCTCAAAGTACTGAAAATGCACCCTATTCAATTTCCATTCTAATTCTATTTAATCTGATAAAATAAATGAAGAGGCAAAGAGCACCTAGGACTGCTGCTGTGTGCTAAGTTGATGTTAGTGGGCAGGGTTCCTTACTTAGATGGGATAATACACTCCCTGTTTCACTGATCTAATAGCTATTATCACAGAATGGCTTTGGCTGGAAGAGACCTTCAAGATCATCTAGTCCAACCTTTGACCCAACCCTGCAAAATACACTAGTGCCTTTCTAAGGACAAAGGGTGAAAAGCAGTTACTGTTGTTTGGATGTTACAAATCAGTTGCATCTTGCATTTGGATGTTACTAAAAAAGGGCAAAAGAATTCTCTGAAGACACCAGCGGATAAGGGGTGTTCTGGTTCTGTTAGGAAACTTAAGAATTTCACAATATTGAAATGGGATGAATTTTGGAAAAATTGAGAGGAAGAAAGGGAATTTTTTTGACTCCAAACACAATTCTTCAAAAGTGCTGTTTTCCCTTCTCTCCCTGCCCTGTTCAGCTCCCTTTTTGGAGTAAAAGATCTATTTCATCAGGGTAGCTGAAGCTCAATTGCTACATTGAACTTCACTGACTAATAAAATGAGAATAATCCCTCTTGACTAGATGCAGTCACAAGATAAACTGTGCCTACAGCTCTAAGTTACCTTGAAATTTCTAGGTTCTTGTGTTCTTTCAGACAGATACCACTTAGAGGTATTTTCAGTACTCGCTGAAAGCAGACTGAGCACACGCTACAACTGGAGTTCTGCACTTCATGTGAGCTGTTGTAGGTGAAAAATTCCATAACCTGTTATTAGTTTCTCTAAGATCCTAACCTTTTTTGTTGACATTTGAGTGCAATCCATTAAGATTCTTCAAAGAGCCTCTATTCTTTGTGGCCTTTTAATAATGAATGTGACATTTTTAGAAAAATATATTTTGAACACATGGCTGAATTATTACTCAGTCTTTTGGATTAACTGTTGTAACTCTTGGCTAGCTAAGGCAGCTTGGTTTTTACCTTCTTCTGTTCCTTAGAGCTATATTCTTTTTGCCACCAGGTAAGTCTAATAGGTTTTTAAGTCCTGGAATAGCTATTGTAATCAAACTGCCTTTTTCTGCTACAAACCAGTTTATAAAATTCCATCTGGTAATTTGAGTGTAAGGATGATAATGTCAAGTTGAGTTCAACTACAATTTGGTAAATTATTCTTGTATTAAATTACTTTTCTTGGTAAGACTGTCTTCTTGCCATTTGGCATGAAAGGATGCCCTTTTTAGCTTTTGGGGTGTGTTGTTAAATAGACATTGTGTTGTCAACTGCACAAATCAGGCCTCTACTGAAATCTCTGAGGAAGAGATCGGCAGATGTGAACGCAGTGAGTGCAATAGGATGTTTGGGGGTATGTGTCTGCGTGGGGCAGAGTCTTTAGGGTTGTCTTTACATGCTTGTAGCATTCTTATTCTATCCTCTGTTTTCTGCCTGTTGTCAGAACCCAGATGCTGTATTTGGTAGACCTGTGGTCAGGCAAGTGCTACTATACCTCAGATAAACTCAAACTATGTCATCAGTTCCACTAATCTTTGAAATGCAAATGCTTTGCAGGTCTTACTAGTGTTAATTATTTAATTTGAGTTTAAAAAAACCACCCAAACAAACAAAAATCCCCAACTCTAGGAACATCTTAAGATATCTAGCTTCCACCCCTTCTTTTAAAAGCACAGATCCTATGCTTCTGAAAAAAGCCTAACATTGCTTTTGAAAATGCTGCCTGTATTCTTTCTTGACTGGGGAGAGTTTTTTAAGAAGAAAAATTTGGTAACCTAAATGGGTTGGTTGGGTCTTGGGTTTCCAGTGTGATTCCCTATTTAGCAGGTTGTTGGGGTTTTTTTTTGCTGTTATGGATAGGACTTTTACATTCTTCATTTAAAATATGAATTGGTAGCTGTGAGTTGCCTTTGGACTTGTGTAAGACACGAGGTGACTCAAAGGTGGAAGAACCAGTACTAGAAGCAAATAGAGGAGAAAAAAGTAACACTATCCTTCCCTGCTTATTAACTGGAAAGTGGGCAAAATATAGACATTTTGGCTTATTTTTTCCTTAAAATATATATAATATTTAATATATAAGTAATATATTATATATAACATGTATAATTAATATTATATATAACACTTTATATATAAGTGTTAACCTTTGCCTAAGATGTGAGTCTTATGCCTGGTTGCTCACTGTGTGAGTTTTTGGTTTTGTGACAGTTTTGTTTTAAACAGGAAGATCCGAGCATTTGTCTCTCCCAAATATTGGAATGATTGGGTGGGATAGGAAGGCATTTTCCATTTTCTAATGGTGAGAAGTGGTGTATCTGCCTTCAGAAAATTCCTCAAGCAATTATAGATAAGGAATTAATTAACTGAAGTTGCTTAGCTTTTAAATGAGGTGAGGTCTTTATTTTTTCTGCGTACTGTGTAACTTCAGAAACTGCATTTATAACATGGAATAAAACAATGCATTTTGAACAGATAAATAAGCTAAAGGCAGATGAATGTGTGAAGAGGTTTTTACTGATGCCTCTACCTGCTCTTGTGTGGTTATGTATTGTATCAGGACCGGGGTGCACTAAAATAATTTCTCTAACACAGCCCTGTCTGCCAGCATTTAGAGCATGTCATCAGTAGATCACACTTCACTGTGAACATGCTGGGGGAATTTGAGGCTACTGAAAACTTGGGAACTCTTGAGAGAGAAATAACTTTATTTTTTTTCAGTCCATTTTGATGGATCAATTTAAGTGTGAGTCTTAAGCAGGTCAGAAATGATGTTTTCCATGCCAGTTAAACTACATACTAGGTAAAGAACCCCAAATAGTATCTCTCTGTTCATCTTATTCTATTTGATGTAGTATTAAATGTTACAATAGAAACAAGATGTCAATGAATGGCCATGCTTACTTGGGCTTTTTCCTTCCCTAGTTGCTCAACTGATGGGAGTTGATGTTGAGTGGTTCCTTAATACATGGATGTGATTTGGTAGCCTTTGAATTGCACCTTGGCAATCTAATTATAAAAGACAAATAGTGCAAGCATCAGTTTCAAAACAGAGTTAAGAAACTTAAGCTCTATTTTATTAGAGCTGTGTTTTTTACAGAGTGCCAGGCTGGCTCTCCCCATATACTGAAACTAGAGAGAGGATATTAAGCAAGTTAAAAGACTACAATCCTAAGGAAAACCCCAGACAGTAATGCATTTTTACATATTTCGTTCACGGTTTGATCAATGTCCTGCTTGTAGGTCTGAGATTTTGAAGCATTATATCATGGTATTCTCTGAGTTATACTCCCGAGTGTTCTGTCATGGCTTTTTAGACTTGACAGTCTTCTCTTTGTAATACCAAGTAAAGAATTTAAGCAGCTAATAAGTCTAAATCATTTGCTATACAAATAAAATCACAAAGGGAGGATAATCCACTAGCGAGGCAAACACTAGTAACCTAGAATGTCCTGAAGAATAATTTCAGGCTCTGTGCAGCATCTTCAAGGGAAGTTCAAGTTCATCTTGTATCTCTGATTTGTTTTATGGTCCCAAAGGAAGATGGCACAGCTCCTGTTGCTGCTTCTGGTAGAGGAAGTTGGCCGGTAAAATCCTTCCCTTCTTGAGAGACTCTGATAGGGGTGGCAAGCGAAGGTCAAGGTTTAGGGTCAGGGCTGTCTGCTAGACCTATAACAGACTCTTAACCTCTCTCCCTTCCCAAAGGGGAAGAGAAAAGGAGTAAGGGAGAGAGGCTTAAGGATTAGAAAAGAAAGCTAGAACTGCTCTAAGAATAAGAATAATAATAAAATGGAACATACACAAATATATACCTAATAAATATTGAACCCAACACATACCCCTCCACAATGGCAGTTATGTCAGCATCACTACTGACACTGTGGGGCAGGCACTGGGGATGTCCCAGAGTGGACTCAATGGCAGATAGGAGCTGGATTCTGGAACTGGATTCAGGAACACATGGATTGGGATGAAAGGCAGCACGGACAGAGTGCTCCTTGAATGCTGGCCATTGAAGAGAGCTTGACCCTTGTGATCCCTCAGCTTTATACCAAATATGACATATATGGGATGGAACACCTCGTTGGGCAGTCTGGGGTCCCCTGCCCCATTTGCTCCTCCCTGTGGGAACAGCCTTTCACTTTCTGCACCCCCCAGCGTGGCACACAAGATCAGCAATGGTTGCACACCAACCCTTGGTACTAACTCTGAAGGTGGGGTGTTATCCCTGCCAGCAGCAGACACTGTCTGGGAAAATCTGCCATTAACTTAGGAAGCTGAAACTATTTCAAACCAAAACTTGCAACTGCTGATTTGTCCCTGAATTTCCCAGGCATTTTTGAGTTTCTGCTAGCCAAAGTAATGGTTTCTGCTGTGATCTGCACAGCAGTATCGACTGCTTTCTACTACACAACATAACCAATTTGTTTGTTTAATGGGGAAGATATGGGGAAATAAAACAGCAAAGTTCTCTCTTGTTTATTTTATTGGAAGCTATAAAGACGATGACATCCAAAAATTCAGGAGACACTTCACTTTGCATTGAAAGACTGAACAGGCAATTAATCTTTGGCAGAACAGGCATGTGAGCCAAGGTTAGCAATATTAAGTTTAACAACTGTCTTAATTTAGGCACATCTGAAGGGACTGTAGGTAGCATAATGCTTAGAAAACTGCTAGTTGCCTTGAAGCGTGGGCAGGAGCAAAGGAATATCTCAGGGCTAAGGAGTTTTATGGCAACTTAAAATGTAGGAGTTAACCATGGACCAGGACAGTATAGAAAAAGAAATGGATAACAGAAGCTTTTGCACTCCTGTTGAATCTGGGAAATGCTTTCCCGTTGTCCTCGGTCTTCAGCTGCATCATGCACAGTAGTTTGAGAACTCCAAGAACATTAAAGAATCGCAGGGTGTAGTTGTGGTTGGAAGGCATCTTTGGAAATCCAGCCCCGCTTACCAAGCTGGTCACCTCAAATGGGTTACCCAAGGACCGTGTCCAGTCATGTTTTAAATATCCCTAAGGTGGAGACTGGAGCCTCTTGGAGCAGCCTGCTCCAGTGTTCAGCTCTCCTCCCTGTTTCAGTTCACTTATGCTCAGAGAAAACTTCCTTGGTGTCAGTTCTTGTCCATTGCCATTTGTCCTTTCAGGGACACATCACAGAAGAATTTAGCTTCACCTTCTTTACACCCACCCATCAGTCACTTAAATATTGGTAAGATCCCTGTCTGGTCACTTGTTCAGAGGTCTTGGGACCCTAGGGTAAGGTATGGAGAGCAGCAATGCCTGTTGACTCACAAAAGAACCCTGAAGACTCTTGTTCCTGGATTTGCACCATCTCAAGCTGATGGCTTACATAGTTTGAATTCATATTGCCCCTTAGGTTTTCATCTCAAAATTGTGGTTGTTTTGATTCATAGGGCAATTTTGTATAATAAATAAAAGTTCATTGTTGTGTTTATGGATTTTTACGAGGAAGAGGTATTTTCAAAAGTAATTTCAAGAACCATATTTACTAAAATAGCTTCACAAAGTTCCATACGTCTCTCCAAATGACCTTGACAAGTTACCTGCTTCTATACATCACTGAACTGGTTGCTATACTTAATTTGGTTTTCAAATTCAAAGGAATAAAAAGTTTCTGTTTTCCAACTTGTGAGATGAGCCCTGCTAATTTGGCTGGTACTCTGAAAGTGCTTTGAATGTCTCAGGAGAATGTTGAGCATTTTTTTTCCCCCTCTCAGTCATCAGTGAGGTTCCCAGATGTTGCTCAGCAACTTGTAATCTTATCACAAGACACTACCATATCCTTTTCAGTCTCATGAATATGTTCAACCTGCAGCTGGTTAATTACTTCTTTAGCTGTTTCTCTCTAATTCATTGGTGACCTCTACGTATTTTCTAAGTATTAAGGGACTGAGAAGTAAAGCATCACAATCTTACTGACACGACCACGATGATGAAAGCTCATGGGTTAGTCTGTGGCAGGATGTTCTCCCTCTGATTTTTTCATCTCTGAGGCATGAGTTGCTAAAGATTCTAGTCATGAACGAGCAATGTTAGTTTTGGGGAGATTGCCATGGTGATCAGGTAGATTGTGGAGCACAGGGAAGAAATACCTTTTCTCAATTAGTTTAGGAGAAGAGGGGAAGTTGGGAACCCCATTAATCTGGAGCTGTCAGGATTTTTCATGTCTCCCCAGTACAATTCTACTGTTAAAACTGCAAAGGGCAGATCACAGGAGCCTTGGTGTTATTCTGTTTAATGCTTGCTGGCCTCTGAGCTTCTGGAGTTATCCTTAGTTTGCAGATGCTGGTGGTGTATCTCTGAGTAACTAGGCAAAATAGTTGCAGAAGGCTGCTGAGGTTGTCTTTGATCACAGGACTTGCCAGCCATTGCTTTTCTTAATCCTCTCCTCCTATTGCTACAGTGACTGATCCAAGAACTTTTGTGCTGTTACTGCAATTTGCTTGTTATTACTGAGGCTGACTTGCAAGGCATTATGATTTTCCCTACAAACTACAGTGTATTTGTGGTGATCACTGTTATTGTGGGGTAACAGAGATTAAAACAATACTCTGATTATCAGTTGTTCCTGTTGGCACAGAAAGTAGTAACTTGTAGTATTCTGATCACAGCATTGCGTTATGAATCCGTTTAGATGTCTGTTTATCCTTGCAATATTCTGCTGTGTGGTCCCTAAAGCAGGGGTTAAAAATGTATGGAACTGGATCATATGGAAGGGGATTTAATACAGCAAAAGTTCTTGATAAGCAATGAGTTCTTGATAAGCAAAAGTTCTTGGTAAGTTCTTGTATAAGCAATGAATCAGACTTGAGTGAGGCTGTGCTAGAGTTGATGTGGGGAATAATAGTACCTGTTTTATACAGTCCAGTGTTATTGCTCTGTGTAGACAAGCTCAGCATCTGTGCTAGAGGAATATGCCTTGTAATAGTGGTTTGGTTCCTTACAAGGATATCTGAGTTAATGAGATCTTGGTGTCTTCTCAAAAGTTTGTAGTTTAGCCTGGAAAATGAGTATGTACAGTACTGAAATCAAGAGGTGATCGACTGTTCTTATATACTGGCTTTTAAAGGTGGAAATCATGCTAGAGTGGGACAATTTGTAGTTCTTCTGAAGAAGAAGACAGGTAATTACCTGGATCCCTCAAGTTGGTTTGGTTGGTTGGTTGCTTTTCCAGGGTAAAGCAGTGTAGAGAAGTATGTGAATGCTGAAGGATCCTGTATAAAAACTAACAACTAGATGGAATGCAGTCTTAGTGTCCTCCCTGTGTCCTCTGATACCAAATTGTCGGGGTCCAAAGAGATGGGAGCTAAGAGATACCACTGCAGTACAGTCTGAGATACAAACGAAACCTCAAGATTTTACTAAAACTTGGGTTTGTGGAAAACGGTGTTGCCAGTAAAGAACTGATGTATAAGATGTATGTGCATTTCTCCAAAGCTTCCATTTCTAGTTTCAGTTTAACTAAGCTGCAAAACAGGTTCCATGATCTATATTTAAACAATATTTAACTGCTGAGGACGCTGGTCCCAAATACCAGTCTTGATTGTGTAACGTATCCCCCTTCGTAGGAACACAAAGGTAGTTCTGAAGTTGAATCTGATAACATTACATTTTATAATATAAGGTCTAGATTTTATTAGGAAAATGTGGTGTTAAATTAAGCATTTCTTTGTAACTTACTCATATACTGTTGTGATACCCTTATGTGGTCCCTACTGACCATGTGGCCACGGTGAATGATGCTAAGCCTTAAGAGAAATGGGTATTGAGTGAACATTGAATCACACTTTCTTGGCAGATACATAAATCTAACTATCAATATTAATCTTCAGTGTTAATCCAGGAAGCAAGAGTTATGAATGCTTCTCATGTTAGTGAAATAACAAATATAACATCACCCAGAAATGAGGTTTTAAGGGTCAAGTCTCTACTTATTAAGTGTTTAAAGTTGTTTTTACTATGTTTCTTCTCAAGCTTTGGAGTTTTATTTATGTTAAACATTTTAGAAAGCCCAAATAATAAGAAACAGTGATAAAAATGGATCTAAAAAGCTGGGGTTTGAGGGGTTTATCAAGTTACCATCCTAGAAAATGCCAGTTCTGATAACGAAACTTGGTCTCCCTTCAGGTAATCCTGAAAATGTGCTACTGAGTAAGCAACTGGCAGTCCGACCTGAATTACACCCACATCTGTTTTAAGTCTGTATCAGTTTGCTGAATTAAGTTTTGTGGTAAAGAAATTATACCCATGCAATATCTAATGAATTGCAGTACTTCCAAAGGGAGTGGTTCTCCCTCCCCATATGCAGGATTTGAAACACTTTCCTTGGGTAATTGCCTTTCATTTTTGTAGCCCATTATCTGTCTCACTTTTTCTGTTCTATTGAGCTTTTGTTTTGTTATGGTTCTCCTTTATTTCAGCCTTTCCTGTTTCACCAGCAGCAACTCATCAGTTCTTGATAGCAGGTCTCTATTAGATCCAGCAGAATTCTAGTGTGTTCATGCTTTGCACGAATTGCACTTCTGATTTAACCTCTCTTTTATTTCACTGTCAAACTTCTGAAGGAGTAGTATTGTGAAGGCAAGAAATGCTTGGGTAACTGATATGGGCTTCTTGATATAGTCTTAAATGTATGGCAAAACAGAAGACAGTTTAAGGAATTAAAAACAACAGAAACCCAAACAAAAATCCCAGATCCTGGCTCAATGTTTGTCCAAAGGTGCAGGGTGGGGTTTTAGTTTTGTGTTTTTCCAAGACCACTGGATGGTCTATTTATGGTTTGCAATCCTTAGGCTCATTTTAAGAACATTTTCTTTATTCTTTTAAAGATCAAAGCACATACATTTAAAGCAACCTGCTGTTTATCTTGTAGTGTCAGTTTTATTTGTCACTAAGAGCAAGGCAACCGCAAGTTCTACGCTATATAGATCATCCTGAACCCATCCCTTTCTCTTTGTCTCAGATCTCTGCTCTAAATCAAATACAGATTTCATCAATATCACGGTTGTCAGCTTGAAATTTGTAAACTTGATAATTGGCTACTCTACCAGTACTTGTATATTATGATATATACAGATTTGGCAATAAAATATGAGCTCTATTAGCTTAGAATAGAAATCCCCTAATACAGTAACACCTAAGCTTTTAAATACTGTCATTTCTTTACCAAATGCACAAACCCAAGCAACTGAAACAGTGCAGTCTTACTGGCTTTTGTGGGGATTTTAGTTTTTTTTGCTACTACTAGTAGTCAGATCTGGAACCACTATCTATAATTAAGGCTCCCAAAGCTTGCCCTTTAAGACTCAACTTTTAAATTGCTTATAACCTTTGCCAAATGTGTCTGGGCTGCCTTTTTTTTTTCATCTCCACCCTCCTTAAACTGGATGACTGCCTCAGCCTGATTATTTTATGGATTTGCATGTGGTTTGGTTCTGACTTTTATTTAAATCAAGCCAGAACAGTTTATTGTTGAGAAAGCAGCTACTTCAGAAGGAAAAATTAAAATGTTTCTTGTAAAAACCTTCAGTGCTTAATACTTAATAAGGAACAGAAGAGTCACCTTCTCATGGTTATGCATTTGCTCAAGTTTTCACAAATGATAATAAACACCTGCCCAGGTTTCATACACTTGGGAAAAAAAATAAAAATCCTGTTTGAATTGCTGCTCCAAATTCAGCAGTTACCTGAAACCAAAGGTGAAAAGCCTGAGGACAGTAGAAAATCGATCTAACTTGACATGGAGACAATGATTAAGGTATAGGATATGTGGGGAGGAAGAAGGTACTTGAGGACAAGGTAGGTCTGGATTATTGAGCATGGGATAGAAGAGAACAAGGGTGGGAGGGAAGGATAGCAGTTGGAACCTGCTGCAATGCCAGGTTTTGGAAGAGAATCTCTTTTGTGTCCCTCTGCTCTGAAGCCCCGTGACAAGGGATGTCTCTTAGTCCTTTCTAGTGCTGTTTCTTCACAGAATCCCAGAGTGGTTGAGGTTTGAAGGCAGTTCTGGAGGTGATCTGGTGCAACCCCTGTGCTCAAGCAGGGCCACCTAGACTCACTTGCTTAGGACCATGTCCAGGTAGCTTTCAAGCGTGTTCATGGGTGGACACTGCGACTTCCCTGGGCAACCTGTGCCAGAGCTTGGTCACCCTTATGGTGAAAAAGCCTCTGGTCCTGCTGCTGGGTCCACTGAGAAGCTTCTTGCTTGAGAGGCAGTGATCCATCTGGGACAGTCAGAGGTTCTGACTAGCTTTTCAACCATCTACAAGATGCAGAATCACTAATCTGCTCTTCAGGTTTGTGCACATCATCTGGAGAGCCTACGTAGAGGTGTGTGTGTATACAGGCAGCTTGAGAAAAATAGAGTATTCCATTAAAAAATGAGAAGATGAATGTGCCTGTGGCTGCTTAATTTGTGGTGTATCATTTGCTTTTCAGTAATTGCATGACTGCATACTCACGCTGAACAGGAGTTGGGTTTTTTCTATTGATTAACTGATTATTAAATGGACATTGCACATCGTGCAGAGTGAAAAAGTGGGAAATAAAACAGTAAACACAGCGTTGGAACACTGATAGGAAAAGAAAGTTGTTTGCTTTCTCATAGGCTCTGGGTGTCTTGATCAACCATATGATAGCAGTTGGTATAAATCTCTGTGTTATACTTGGAAGGGTTGGTGCTCCCTTTTGACAAGGCTCGAGTGGGCAAAAGGTTTACAATAGTTTTTTAGTATCTAACTTTAGATCTCGGAGTTTTTAGCATCTCATTTAGTACTTCAGAACTTGGACATAATTAAATATATTGACTTATTTGTTATGTACTAGAGCTTCTTGAACTTAATTCCAGAAACTTCCTGGCCATGTCACTGGCTTATTTGGGCTGACTGCCTTTGTTTATTATCAGGTATAGTTAATTAGTGGGAGAGTGAAGATAATTTCTTTTTTCTTAGATGATTTTCAGGAAATTCAGCTCTTCATTAATAGCTTGACTCTAGTGGGGTACCTTATAATTATTAATTTATTTTTGTATTTAACTGAATGGGTTGGGGTCCCAATACTATTTTTCTTTTTCAGCCATTTCAATAACTCACCAAGAATGAAGAAAATATAAACTTCCACTTTTTTGAATGCTGTGGGACTTCTAAGATGACAAAACATACCTGTTTTCTCAGGGTGATTCTTAATGCTTCCTTCTCCGTATTTATAGCATCCTATGGATCTTAAATATTGAACTTAACAGAAGAGTTTTCTACCACAACTAGTAGAATAATATTATCCCTTACACTAGCAAGGGAGGGATGGATACTGCATCTTCACAATAGCTACCTTGTAGACACGTATTCTGGTACAGATTTATGGGGATGCTGATAAATTGCTATGCTTTTTCACTTGCTCCTGTTGCCTTGTCACTGTACCTTAATGATCTGTATTTAGTATCTGTAGGCATTGAATTAAACAGTGTGAGGTAATGACATGCCCAGATTTAAGTATGTGACATGGCAAACACCTTTGTAGCTGTTAAAATGAACTGCATTTACTGCTTTTTAAAAGTACTCCCATATTTCTCACCGTCTGTCCATTGCAACTGGCACACTACTAAAAAAATGGTGCTGCTCATCTGTTAATGATACAGGGGGGTTTTAGTTGCTTCTGTTAGATACAGAGTTAGAAAATGACCTTGAGTCAGTTTGTGGTGGTGAAATATTAAATGCTGACCTAGGCTGGGGTAAGAGGAATGGTGTGAGAATCCATGTGGTCCAGGGAGCTGTGGATTGTCCTCACTGAGAGGCTGGGATTGTAATTTATCAAGAGAAAACAGTGTTGGGATTCTGTAAAAGCTCTGGTCTCTTTGCTTGCAGTCACCGTCTGGAAGAACGTGAGTAACCTGGCAGCATCAGATCCAGATGGCAAAGCTATTCCTGAGTATTCCCCTGAGCCTGCTGTGATGGTGGCCTAAAGGGAGAGCAAAACATTTGGGGGGGAGAATCTGCTCAGTAGGTTCATTGCTTAAAATCCTCTGGACTAAACCCAAAATTTAGTGTAGGGTTATTGCAAAGTATTTTGGAAATAAATCTGATTTCAAGGCCAGAAGCCTAGTAAGTATGTGGGGAATTATTCCTTTTTCTTTGAATAATTATCTATTGAAAGAAACAAATTAGATTAAAAACTTAAAGTAGAAGAACTGTGCTTTGAGCAAGGAGTGGAGGAGATGGTGTGCAATCATTGATGGACAGTTGGATTTGATGACAGCTTTATATGGATCAGTAGCAGCTAGAACTGAGGGTCTGATTTGTATCCTAAAACATTCTATTGCCTCACAAGTATTTGTGGACATTTTTATTAGTTTTGGGTTTCAATTATATGACCTTCTATAAACTCAAAGCCTAATGTACTCTAAAGGCTTCTATACCACAGTACATTAGGGAAAGGGGAAGGGGAGTAACAAAGGTGAAGACAGGAAAATAAATGATACCAAATTTACATAGACAACGCTTAAACAACCCTAGCTGAAGAATCTGTTCCATTGACCCAGAGTTAATACTCATTAATTCCAAGAAATAAACTTGGAAATATCCTTGCAAGGACTGCAAGAGCAGTGTATATTTTTTCCTTTCTGTTTGAATTCAGTATTGCTCTTTCTGTGAAGACTTTAAGGTGCACTGCATGCCTACATGTATACTGAACATGACTTTCCATGTTCAGTGTTGAAAAATACAGCCAAACCTTTTGTAACCCCAGAAATAAATGTTAAGTTGTACACAATTAATATCAGCAAGGCACCTAAACATAAAATACTGTGCTATTTGCAAGAAAAATAAATTCTGTAGTATTACTTTGACTAATGTCTAAAAATAAATACCATATGCCTTGCAAAATATCATCTGTTCTCTTGAAAAGAAAATTTGTTGGTGTCTTTTGCTTATTGTACCTGGTTAATTTAGTTGTCTGTGGTCTCTCATTATAGTCATTGTTCTGGATACTGATGAGGCTGCTTTAGAGCACAATTCTTCCATGTTCTTTTAAGTAGAGAAATCTATTTCAAAGTTACTGGTTTGTGTTTTTTTTTTTCTTGAATATCACAAAAATCCCAAAGGCAGATTATTGTTCTTGGGCCTGGAGAAAGTGCAGCCTTTATAAAAATCTCGTGTGTGGAATTTCCAGTTATCCACTCCTGGCGTGGCTCATTTGGATGGATTGAAGTGTGAGTTTTGGGGAAAGCTTGCTAGCAGTATGGAAACACCTGAAAAAGCACCCCACAGTCTCAGCTGATCTTGCTTGATTATTCGACTCATCTGAGCCCGAGCTTCTCCTCCTGGAACATGTGTACTAAACTCATTTAAACAGGGGAAATTAAGAAAGCACGGGGCTTTTTAGCATGGTCTTTTTGGGGATTGACAAACATCCTCAGCTGTCTTTTCAGCATCTTCATTTGCAGGCTTGGAGGGGTTCCCAGTTGACTACTGAGGTCTTACCTGAGTGCAAGAAGAAGCTCATCAGCCAAAATGACCCTAAAGAAATAGATGAGATTCTGTTTCAGCTCACTGCAGAGAAGAAAAACTTTATTTTCCTTTAGAGATTTTTTTCAAGACTAATTGAGTGCCATTAGAGAAGCTTTTAAGAGGAGATGAATCTTAGAAATACTTTCATAGACTTCAGCTTTCTTAGCATAGGCAGATTGTAACTGGTTAGTGTGATAGTGGGAGATGGTGCCAACAATTAAAGAAAAAACAAATGGCAAACAAACCACACCAAAAAAACCCAAAACCCACAAAAAAACCCAAACAACAAACTTAGGGCAGCTGAATGAGATTTTTTTGTTAAACACAAATGTGCCAATACAGGAGTGTTCAGGACAGAAACTGTTCTGAGACTGTTCAATAATCATCTGCTCATCCTTGCACTCTGAAATTTGTTGGTTTGGGTTTTGTATGGATTGTTTTCTGGTCATTACTGATCTGTCTGTAAATGTAATGGGATTTTATTTCTTCAGATACTACAGTCAGAGCATCTCTGTTATCACATTGTTCTAGCTTGTCTTGTTAGAAATGCTCTGCCATCCTAATAAAGATGATGGAGGAAATCCTGAGCATCCTGATTTGTCCCACTTTGAACAAGAGCTGACCAGACATCTCCTCTGGTCTCTTCCACCCGGAATTATTCTGTGATTCTCATCTGCTGCATCTCCTTCATAGCTCCGCTGCTCACTGCTGGAAACCATGTATTTTTCCACAGGCTGAGGGTGGTTATTGGTGTGCCATCAAGACATTCTCAAAGACAAATGCTGCTTTCCATTCTTTCTCTCCTCTTATTTTCCTTATAACTACATATCCTATCTAGTATGTATCTATCTTAATACATATGTGTGCATATAAAAATATATACTGTAGCTATACAGCAAGTAGTGTGTTTGTGGCTGTTAATGCTGAGCTGATGTCAGACAGTAGGAGCTGTAGATAACAAGTTACGTGGTGTCAAGAGTTTCTTGGGTGAAAGCTGATACTCGAAGCTTCAATTGTAGGATTTTGGAAGCCGGTTAGTAAACTGGTAAGTACTCTCCAGTGACTTAAATTACCTGTTATAAAGGTGAGCATTTTTAATTAAGGTAGTAGGTTTGAGCGTAGCCGGGTTACACACCGATGCCAAATGACCTGAGTGTTGAAAAGCACGCTGCTCTATGTTACCTGTTGAAAGAGAAGCTGAGCGTAGGTGTAGCTTTTCTGGAAGCTGAGCCTGTAGCACATGTTGATTCCTTCCTTGCAGCTGTAAAATCTCTTATCTGAGTTTTCTAATCTTTCATGTAAGGTGAGCTATTGAAGCTCAGTGCTGTGGTTAGAAGCAGAAGTGTAGACCTTTGTTTTACTGCTAGTGAAGACATCCTTGGCAGACTGACCTTGCCCTGGTGTGGTCTCTGCTGTCCAGGAAAGGACTAGAGCCTTATGCTCTTATTTCCTGTTACCTTGAGTTGCCAAGTGAAAGTTAATTGGTAAGTGTTAATTGAAGGCTTGTCAGGGTTTTAGCTTCATTTCTCAGGGCAATTTAATAGCCATTAGACCCTGTAGACACTGTGGCTATTTTTGTACTTCACTTTTCAGCGGTCTCTTGCCAATTTATGTGCAGCGTTGGCGTAAGACTTCATAAAACTTTTTTTGGCAGATGAAAAAGATCACCTCAGACTGACTTGGATTAGATCTAAAAAATGGAGGTAATCTTTGGGTGCTTTTCATTTACATTTGAAGGTCTGGGAGGGAGGAAACATGGTATTTCAAGATCAGCGTGGTCGCATCCTTTGGCAGGGTGTGAGTGCTGGGGTCCTTACCCTTGTCAGCAAGTGGCTTGCTAAGGAAGCATTCTGTGCCTGTGAATGAACTGGAACACAACACCAGGGGCTGATGCTTATTTTGTGGTGGCTGTAGTTTGTACACTTTTCCTGAGTGTTTACATCAACTTACTACAAAGAACATTTTCAGTTCTAGACAGATTGGACTTCTCACAGCAGTAGATTTGGCTTTAAAATATTCTTGATATATTTAAATATTTTATAAGAGTTACGAGGGAAATTTGGGGTTTTATTTTTTAGTTTAGTGTAAATCTGCTATCACAAAACTTATTTTTAACTAATTAGGCTAGAAATGAAAATAAATCAGGCTTTAAGTATTAAAAGCTTGTTTTCCGTGCTGAATTCAAACTGGCGTGTTCTGTGCCCAAGCAGTTTACAGAAAATAATCTGGATAAATTTAACTGGGCAAAGAACTGCTGAAAGGACATCAATTAAATGAGCTCTGGTTTGGTGGTTTTATGAATTACATTTGTTCAGTGAGCACTTGACAGTGCCTTTGTTGCAGCTAAAATAAGGGTTGTATTATGCCTAAACTTTTAGTATGTTAAATTCTCTAACTTTGAAAGTTTAATGGTTTGCCATTTCAGTTGGATGCTTGAGACAGACTTAAATACTATTTCTCCTTTTTAGTTTTGCTAATCATTTGTTTCAGCATGTTTGCTTAGGAAGTAGACACAAGTTTACAAACAGCTTTGAGGAGAGCTTACCTATCTGCGGTGTGTCTGGGAGAGGATTTCTTTTTTTGTATAGAAAAAAAAGGATGCAAACTTTTTGATGGCATGGTGCATTTAAAAAATGGGTGAAGATAAAAAAATCTTTTATTTCTCCTTTTGGAACCAAGTATTGCAAGATCTCATTGCTTCAGGTTTTTAGGTTCAACTATATTTGTCTTCCTAATGATGATGACATTCATAGCATCATATCATAGAAAGGTTTGGGTTGGAAAGCACGTTGAAGATCATCAAGTTCCAACCATTAGACCAGGTTGCTCAAAGCCCCATCCAACCTGGCCTCGAACACTTCCAGGGATGGGGCATCCACAGCCACTCTGGGCATCCTGTCCCAGTGCCTCGCCCCTCTCCCAGTGAAGAGCTTCCTTGTTTCTAATCTAAATCTCCCCCTTTCAGTTAGAAACCATTAGCCCTATTGGGGACTGTCCTACCACTACACTCCCTCATCAAAAATCCCTCCTCATCTTTCCTATAGTTCTGTCTGTCTCCTTTAAGTATTGGCAAATGGCTACAAGGTCTCCCTGGAGCCTTCTCTTTTCCAGTCCACGCAACCCCAACTCTCTCAACCCATCCTCACAGGGAAGGTGGTCCAGCTGGTTTTTAGTTTTTTAAGAAAGCTGTATACTGACCACAATTGAACATAACCTTATTTAGGAAAAAAAAAATCCATCAGTGCTTCTTTCAGCAAACTTTAAATAGTTGCTTTTGTTTGCAGGATGAATATCTGTGAATCGTGGATGAAATTTCGCTCTCTTTTTCTCGTGCAATGTGTGCTGGGGAGTCTTTCAGCACTCCTGAAGTTAAACACACTCAGCGTTCTATTTCTAGCATTACTTAGCTGCCACTGCTGTTTACAGGCTGAATTAGAAGTTAGATCATTGCATTTCACTGGGTCTGTGGGTACAAAATTGTTTAAGTTCTCAATTGGCCAAGTTCTCAGCTTGCCAAGAAGCAAGTCTAATAGTTGGAAAATGTGCTAATGGATTCTTCCCTCCACCACCCCCCCCAATTAATTGAACTGCGAGAGCTAGAATATTTTTCTGAAGTGAATTGAGAGTTTATTATTGGAGCAGATTCAAGTACTATAAGGAGAAGTTCTTCGAAGGGAAGGAAAAAAAAAAAAGGCTTGCTTTTACATAAGCAAAAGAAAAGGGCTGGTACCTCCTCCACACACTCCCAAACAAGATGAGAATGGTATGAGATTTTGCATCTCTGTTTTTAATTGCAATTAATAAAAATGACAGTCTAATCTGCTTTCACATCTCAGGGCAATTATGGCAGGCTTTGTCATTTGAGAAACTGCCTTTTTTAGTGCTGGAGCCAGTTAACGTTTTCCTTATAGCTGTATTCTTTAAAGTGAATATTTTTCTCCAATACACTGGACAAATCTCTCGCCTCCTCCTCAGATTCGAGCAGATGCTGATGTGCTAAGTGCACCTCTCGTACCCTGGTGCAGGTGCAGTTCCTTTGTTAATTCATCAGCTGCTATCTTGACAGGTTTGTCCATGTGGAATTTCTTCAGTTGGAGGCATAGCTTTCTTTTACAAGTGTTTTCTATGTACAGCTTTCAGAAAGCAGTTGTCTGGAGCAGTCTTCTAGTCCACAGGTTGGGGGGATCTGGTTTTCTCTTGGCTTTCTGGTGCTCTTTCTGCACTGAATACGTGTTGCTTATTACTGGAACGGCTTAGCCTTTTATAGCAGATCTTCCAACCATGGAGGGAGATATCCCTGAGAACCTTTTGTCATTTTTGCAGAGTTTACATTGTGAATTTACACTAAAAATATGAAATAAATTTTCTTTTTTTGTGCTTGGACAACTTGGGATCTCTTTCAAAGTGCTCAGAAGAGAGGAAGTTTTGATTCTGAGGAAGGTTTTGGCTTTCATTTCTAGAAAGTATAGAGAGTAGAAGAGGTGATCCCACTTATTCACATTCATTTTCAGTCAAGTGATCATTTAGCTTAAGTTCTAAGAAAATAAATCCTGGAAGGAGAAGTTTGCCCCCTGTCATTGAAAGTAGGTGCATGTATGTGTACATTTCACAGAGATATTTAAACCCCCCAAATTTTAATCTTTTCTATCTCTCTAGTTAATTGTAGAAGTATCTACAAGGGGTTTTGGCCATTAATTTGTGTGAGAACCAGATACAAAACTTGACAGTCATATTTCTAGGAGCAAACTGGCCAGACACCGTTGTGTCAAGCTGAGTGATGTGTAGTAATGATTTAAATTAAAAAAAAACAAAACCAACATGAGTATAATACACTGTTCTTGGCAGGTGGGGGGGTTGGGGGATTTTAAATGAGGGAACAAAGCAAATGGAGGGAAAACATTTAGATTGGACCACTCTTTGGGTTAAAAGACCTGTGCTGGCAAGAGATGTTGCATTATAACCATTTCTTGTTGAGTTTGTGGGAAAAGGCAAAGCCATGGCATAACTCCCCCTCATGACAGCAGTGACAGTCCTCAAAAGTTAATCTATAAACTAGTGAAGTTTTAATTCCCCACCTTTTTTGGGTTTGGGGGTGTTTTTCTCCTTGAATTAGCCTGTTGGACTGTTTTATCCTTGTTACTGTGAAGTTAACTATTAGTTTTGATGCAGATGGAGTCATTTAAAGGTATTGTAAATTCTCCTGCAAGGAAGGTAAAGGAAAAGAATAACACTAATTGGGTAACACTTGGCTAAAATTTTGAAACTAAAAATGAAAACCATCTTACTCTTTATATTGTCTGTATACAAAAAAAAAAGGTAACACATCCATCAGGTGACAAGAACACATTTTATGTCCATTTTACATTCCAGGCAGCTAATTAGATTTATTCTTTTTAAAACACTGAGAAGGCAGGCAGGGAATAAAGCCTATTTTTTGCCATTATTCAGTATTAACAATGGAGGAGAGAAGGTGGCTTCTAAAGTTGGGTACTTAATGCAAATTCATTTTCTTGCATAAGCTACAGAGCACTAGAACAGAACACTGTCATTAAAACTGACTCATAGCGTTCAGCAGAAGGTGTGTTTCAAGCTATAAAAGTGCTAAGAGAATTACTGTAGTCTAGTAAATACCTTACAGTGGGAAAAATCCTTCAGCTGCATTTTGTTGCATAGCTCTGCTGTACAAATTGTCTTGAAAGTGGTTTGCTTTGGAAATTAGAGTGTGCAAGCAGAGCAAAGGAGTTACTCTCGACTACTGAGTATTTCAATCAGTTGAAAAATGGATGCAAATAGACTGGGAAATGTATTTAAGAGCCACGTTTGAAATTCCAGCTGGGGATGGGAGACTCTTGCATAACTCGATTGTGTTTTACTTCTGTTCATTTGGGGTGGGATGTTACCTGTGTGTTACAAAAATCTTTCTCTAGCAGTAGATATTCAGCTCTGTAAAGTGGTGTTTTGGTGGGTTTGGCTGGGCTGGGTTTTTTTCCTTGAGATATGGGAATAGGAGATTTGTGTCTAACTCCCCAAGAGCCAGAGTTGCTTTAGCATACAGGCTCAGCAGCAAAGAAAGTGGTGTCATCCAGAAGGGATGACAAGAATTATTTCTTTCTCTGATAAATAGCGTATCTCCTTTCCTACCTGGCTTAGGAAGGAAAGTGGCAATTCCCCTTCCAATGTTAGGAGGGCACAAAGAGAGTGTTAGTGGAAAGAAATAACCTGGTGCAGTTAGAACTGTCATCTTACGTGGTCTGCCTGCCTGCTGGGCAGGGGCTTTGGTGCCTGTGCTGGCTGAGGAGTGGGGTCAGTGTGGTGCTGCTGCTGCTGCTCCGTGGTTCCTGCCTCTGGTGGGTGATGAGATGGCTCCATGTGCCATCAGTTCTAGTTCCTAATCACCAATATTTAGGCTTTGTTATTGGATGTGTAAGGTTTTGTACAGCTCACTGCAAGCAAGAGACACCCGTTTGGTTTTTCATTTCAAGAGTAACCTTGGAAGCTCCTTAGCAGCCTCTGAAGGTATAACTGAGCTTTGGGAAGTTCTTTTTAATCCTCTGAGACACGGTCTGCCCTGGACTGTTGGCAGCCCTTGTTTTCCTAAGTTTTTGAACTTTCTTTGTACAGAAAATAAATAATGATGATTTGCTGGGAGTAGACTTTTGCATTCGGATCTCCCAAATTACTTCTATTTCCCTAAATGCTACAAGACTATTTGTACAAGAAGTAAATAGATATATTAGAAACAGGAAAGTCAGTTATGCAAATATTGACTTTTGGGTGCCGTGAGTCAGTACTTTTATTTGTTTTTTTGTATGCTAATTTAAATCTCAAATCTCAGGATGAACTTGTGGCTCATGCCTGAAGCAGATTCTCCTTAGAGGATTTATTTTTTTTTTTTCCTTTTTCATTCAAGAGCTTCCCTCTACACCAGCCTTTCACTGTCTTCCATGACTACCTGGGGTAGC
The DNA here is from genome assembly GCA_027560015.1 of Chloroceryle amazona. Lineage (NCBI taxonomy): Eukaryota > Metazoa > Chordata > Aves > Coraciiformes > Cerylidae > Chloroceryle > Chloroceryle amazona. Next base: position 7,482 of record JANHFX010020906.1, on the reverse strand, counting down.
TTCCCTTCTTCACTCGCCCACCCTTCTTTCCCTGTGCCAGGGGCATTGCCTTCCCTCTCTTTTTCCCCCTTCTCCTCTCCCTACACCCTCCCTGCTTACCCTAACCTTATAATTAAACTTAGAAGACTCAAAGGATAGAGAAATGCATGAAAGATGAAAACCAGGATTATGAGGGTTTTTATTACCTTTCCCTTGGTAGACCTGCCAACGTTGTTTACTGTTTAGATTCATCTCCTTTTTCTCAAGACCTGTTTTTCAGGTCTCTTTTGGGTCACTTGCATATCCAGACATGCTTTTGCTGCCATGGGAATCTCCCATGCAAGAAGCCATCTGCATTCCAGAGGGAAACTGCATAGGCACTTAGGAAGTAGCCTGCTTGGGAGAAGGGCCATGCACCTGCTATTTCCTATTCACATTTAAATCTTTTTCCCTTGATACAGACATTGATAATCTGGATGGTTCTTCACTTGATAGTGACCAACTTGTAAATACTACTTAAACTTTTGAGTTAGGTCATGCCTTTCAGTAGAACTCTTCTATTCAGACACTTTTCCAGAACAATAATGTTGACTAGGGCTGTGGCATTCTTCCACTGGGCTGTTACTTTTAATACTAAACTTGTGTATAAAAACACTAGCTAAGCATGATTTGTTGGATATGCCTTTTGCCAGTATATTGATGAAGGTATAGAACAAGTCGAGGCTGTATTTGTGTTAGGGGAGTTGATCTGAACATTCATACCTCTAATAAAGAGGCTTAGTTTGCACATCCTATGTGAGTTTTAGAATATCTTGCTTTCCTGTTAACTCCTAAATAGAAACCACCAGGCTGAAATAGCAGGAGAAACTTCTCATTTTTTTTTTTACAGAGGCTGGCATTGAAACAGTGCTGTCTATTATTTTTTAATAATAAACATTATTACCACATCCTGTTTCCAGAGATGAACCAAATTGCCTCCTAATGTTTTTGAAGTTGTTTTCTGAGTCATCTGGTGAGACTTTTCATTTACCTCAAGATTCAGTTTACCACAGCAATTTTATCATGCAAAGAACCAGTACCATAGCATGGTTTCAGACATTCCATCTTTATGAGTTTGGGTTTTTTTTTTATACAAACACCTAGAGGCCTTCACCATAGCAAAAAAAGTTTTCTTATCACACAGCTTAACATCTAATTAAAGGCAAGACCCAACAATGCATCTAACAGTTGAAACAGAAGAGGAAAGGTGAACAACCTAAGTGATTAAAAGTCTTTGCAATTAGATTTCTGTTGTGGGTTGACCCTGGCTGGATGTCAGGTGCCCACCAAAGCTGCTTTATCACTCCCAATCCTCAGATGGACAGAGGAGAGAAAAATATAGAAAAAGGTTTGTGGGTTGAGAGAAAATCAGGGAGAGATCACTCCCTAGATACCACTACAAGCAAAACAGACTCAACGTGGGGAAAATTTATTTTATTTATTATCAATCAAATCAGAGCATCCGTAGCACCTCCTCCCACTCCTCCTTCACTGACCTTGCAGACTTGGTTTTTCTAGCATATTTTCAGCCTTCTCTCTGTCTGCAACTCCTGCTGTGCAGCAACTTTTCCACATCTGAAATGTGCTCTTACGGAGGCGCTGCCACTGTCACTAATGGCCTTGAGCAGAAGTGGGTTCATCTTGGAGCTGGCTGCATTGGCTTCATCAGACATCAGGGAAGCTTCTTGCAGCTTCTCACAGAACCTACCTTTGTAGCCCCTATCCTGATCTCCTACCCTTTCCCTTCCCCCCAAAGGGGAAAAAAAAACCCAACCAACCAAAATGTCAAATTCTCCCCTCTAGAAAGAAAACAAACAAGAAACAACTTGCCATGCAAACCCAATACAGTTGCATAACAGGGATTTTAGAATCCTTTGAGAGATAAAATGATCCGAATCCCAGCTGTTCAATATAGAATTGGATGTGCCAAGTTTAGAAATAGCAAATAATTTCTCCCCTGCAGCTTTAATTCCCAGCATCTGGGGAGGGGTAGAGATGGGGAAGTATCCTGTGAATTTCAGTGGTTCTGAACAACTGTCCTGTGAGGGAGAAAGTTGCTCCAGTGTTTTAAGCCTGACTGCAGGATTGACCTTCAGCCTTGCTGATGATCCACCTCAGTCCCTGGACAGTGTGTACAGGATTCAGCCTTTATAACTCTGCTACTCATTTCACCTTTACCAGAGGTAGTTGGGGTTTCTGGGCGGCTGGTTGGGTTTTTTTACCTGTTTCCTTGCAACAGAACTGACCTCTACCTTGTCACGTAGAAGTTGGTGTCCTCCAACCTGGAGTTCTCTTGCAGCTTTGCAATTTGGTGGCTCACTTGTCTCTGAAGAAGAGCTGCTTTAGCTGATGTTCTAGTTGTTTTAAATCCACAGCCACTTGATTTTATGATTTTTAAGCTGCTGAGCTCAGAATTTTCTGATTGTAGTAGTTTTATTTCATGCTGTATGAGAGGAAGGTGAATCTTTGGCTTATTGAAGAGATTTTTGAGTACAAAGGATCAAAAGCAGATAAAAATCCCAACCGCCTGTTTCCCCCCCACCATCCAAGTTCATTACAATTTCAACAGGACTTGAATTTCGTGTTTAGGTAAAACAAATGGTACCTGAATGAATAGGAATAAATGCTGCTCCCAGCATGTTTTTCCTTGTCTACAGATGCCCTGTTCATTAGTATCCATTGATAGAGATAAGTACATGATTTGTGCACGAGAGAATATGCTGGTCTTCATTGCTTTTGCCTGATTATAAATTTAATTTTGCTGCTTTTAGATGAGATCACTAAATTTTAATTTGTAGGCTTGATACTGTATTTTTTTTTTTATTTCTCTACTGGAAAGATGTTTACACATATTGCAAATTGACTTGTTCACCTTAACACATCTTCCAACTGTGTTTGCAGTAATTTATGGTGCAGCCCATCCTGAAGGTGTTGTAGTTGTCTCAGCATCATGACCTCTTTTGTAACAGCAGAAGCTCAGTGTTCTGTGGCTGTGCTTTCTCTGCACTGGATTTATACTGAATAAATGTTTATTGCAGGATTTTGAGGTTCATGTTCAGAGCCCTCACTGGAATTCATGTTGGTAGCAATACATTGCTGCTGCTGCTTCTGTGGGGCTGCATTCGAAAACAATTCAAGCTTTCAGCCTTGCTTTTAAGAAAGCTGACAGTAATTGAGATGTTGTTTTTTTTTCTTCTTTATCTGGATTTTCTATCTTCTTTTACTGAACTTCAGTTTCTTATGGTGGTCATAAGGTCTGAGCCACTTTGGAGATGAGTCTTCTTGGTGTGGGTTTCACTTACACAAGTGAATAACTCAATTAAGTTTAACAGTTGGGGGTTTTTTCCCAACAAGAAACTGTGGTAAAACTCACCTTTTATTTAAACATCATTAGTCTTCAGTTACTCTGATAACAGACACATATAATAAAACATTTATGAACTGTTAAAATAAGCACACTCAATTGTTTTCAATACTATTTGTGTTTGCTGTTATCTCTGAAATCTGTAAAATTAGAGCAAATGTTTTCTGTTAGACATTCACCCATTGAGATATTGGCAATATCTTCAAATTCAGATCAGCTTTGGATGGAGAGATGCTTCTGTAGGTTTCAATTGGTTTTTTACATTGCATAGCAATGTACATTTAGTCTTGAAATGACCTGTCTTTGGGTGTGAGGACAGTTAGTAATTGAGTTGCTGCTTTCTGTCCTTTGTTGAAAACTTCTCACAACATTCTTGGCAAGGTGAACTTTGTTAAAAGGTGGATCAATATTCTTTAAAATAAAAGCCTTCTGACTGCTTGCCTGGAAAATGCATCAAGAAGAAATGATAAATATATTTAGTGTAATTAGAATATAATTCTGTTCATTTGCATGTATTGTATCTTAATCAGTTTTGGGGAGCTCCCCCCTCATATACTTGTTCTGTATCTTTGATGTGTCCTTTTAAAGGAAAAAGTAATTTCTTGGTTTGTTTTAGTTTTGGTTTTCTTTTTACTTCAGATAGTGAACCAGCAATCTGTATTTAATGATACGTTTGAAGATTACAAAGAAGAGTACTCATTTATCTGCATTAGAATGCCTGAAAAATATCACTTCAGCATTCGTTTGCTATTTATAAATACTTTATAATCACCTTTATTTTTCTGTCCTCTTCTGAGAAAGCTCCATCCCAGCCAAAGGGAGCACAGAGAGGAACATCTGACTTTTAGAATCTGAATGGGAGCTATTTTTAGAACAATGAAGACCAGTCTGGGTTGGTAGGAGGGAGAAAGTTTGTCAGATTAGAGGAATTTCAGTCTCTTTTTTACTGTTGAGAGTGTCTTTTTAAATCACCAGTATGCTTTGTGTGTGCACACATGAAAGTTTCAGTGGCTGATCCAGCGAGGAATGCCTCAGAACTTTTTTTCTAAGTGGCCAGGTCTTCTGCATCTGCTGTTTTCCTGCTGACAGTGTAGGATTTCTGGCTGCCATTGTGGAGAAGAACCAAGCAGAGCTTTTTGACAGTAGGAACTGGAGAGCATGATGGAAGAACTTGAAAGGCCCTTTCTTTCCACAGGTAGCACTCCTCCTATTGACTGGCAGGTCAGGGCATCTCATGTGTTCCCCTAAAGATAACATCTTGTACTTTTTTCTCAGACAGTAATGCCCCCTGCACTGTGAAGCAGCTCTGTTTTTCTTTTTCTTTGGGGCTTCTGTGTTGGGTTTGGTTTGTGGTGTGGGTTTTTTGGTGGTGGTGGTGGTTGGTTCGTTTGGGTCCTTTTTGTGATAAAGGAGGAAGATTTTTATGCTTAACACTTTTTTTGCATAATTCTTCAAACACAGCTGTGGGATTTGAGTCACAAACTGAGTCCTAATGTGTAAAAAATAATCTTTTTTTTTCCTTTTTTTGCCTCTCTTTGCCTAACAATATCTTGGTAAGCAGAAATGTTACGTTATTTCCACTAGAAACATTGGACACTTGTATTTGATAAAGTGAACACGTGACTTGGGCTCCTTGTGCCAGCTGGAACTGCAGAGGCTTTGGATTTTACAGGTTGCTGTGAGAGTATCATCCTCTGAACACTGGATGTTGTTCTTCAGAACTGCTACATGTATGGCAAAGACCGCCCAGCGTGCGTAAGAGCCAGCAGAAACTGCGTAAGAAGCTGTCACACCCACAAGAGACATATTTATTAAGGTTCTTATCAGAGAGGAAGACTAAAATGGAATCTAAATTGTCTTTCCTGTCCTTCTGTTATGACTCATGGGAGCTGCTTTTGTGCTCAGTGCTTTGATAATCAGTCTGCTTATGTGTCACTGTGGTCTTGGAAGCATCCTGCTAAGCACCCACTCTTTTTGAGTTGGCCACAGCTGTTGGAGAAGCTCATAAATCCCATATTTTAACTCAAAGAAGTGCTCATGTATCTGAGAAGAGTTCATATATCCAGGATGAGCTGAGTTTATATTTGAATCTGTACTTGCAGAACAAGATAAACCAAACCAAATTATTCCTGGTGCCCTGGTCTTCAAACTCAGTTTTCCTTTAGGTATTTAACCAAACTGGTATCTTTAATTAGCTGGGAGCTGATTCAACCCTTTTCCTACCTGTGTGCTTGCTGTGGGATGGGAGCTTTGTTCCTGTCCTCCTCTTCCACACCTGTCACCCAGCTGCCATGCAAGCGTGCTGCCTTTTAGGCCACTTATGTGACAGTGACTTCCCTTGATGTGCAACTTATCCAAATGATCTATATCAAATTTTTATTATTTTTTTTTTAAAAAAGGAAACAAATCCTCAAAAAAATCAACAGTTGAGGTCAAATTCCAATGACACCAGTAACCATGTCAATAAAAGCTTGCTGGATTGGCATTTTAAAACCTGTGAGCTGGTGCAAGCAACCTTGGTGTTTTGCTTTTACGTCATTTGTTCAAGTTTGACAGTTTTCTAGATTTTGGGTTTATTTTCCCCAGCTGTTCTTGTTATTCCTGTTTTTTTCTTTGAGGAGGATAGATTGAAGCTCAGAGTATGGAAATGTCTTGCTTAATGGCAAGTTCTTTCAATTTTTTTCTCTCTTCTTCAGCACGAGTGAGACTGGCAAAACTTCACTAGCAATATGATTGTTGTTTTGGGTTATTTTTGCCTTTTTTTTTCCTTTCCATTCTTAAAATCAGACTGTTATTACTAACATCCTCCTCACAGCTGTTCACATTTGTTCTTCCTAATCTTCCCCATAATACTCCTGGCACATTCTTCTCAATCAAATAATCCAGGAAAAGAAAAATCCAACTGTTTTCTAACCCCATCACTTGTATATTCTGCTATAACACTGAATCACGTGCTGAGAACTCCTAATGAGGGTTTTCCTGCAAAATCTCAAGAAATAGAACTGTGTATATAAAGGGGGGAGGAGGAGGAGGAAAGATCCTACAGAAATGATCCATCGTGACTAATAGAAGTGGTTCCTGCTTGCTTCCATGCACACACCTTGTGTGACAGAAGGTATGCCAGAGTTTGGATTAATACATCGCCATCGAATGTCAAATACTTCTTTGGTATTAGTTCTTTACATCTATTTCCTGATGTTAGTGAACTGATGAAAATGTATCTAGCCTCTAGCAAATTTTAGCTGTATTTTAGTTGGAAAAAGTTCTTCCTTCCCTCCTCATCCAGCTATTGATGACTATGAAATAATAAATAGCATTTTTATTTAGGATGGAAGCCTTTGAGTGACTGGTTAACTTGGATGCTTCTGGGTGATGCTCTAGAATTCTTAGTGGTCCTGAAGGGAAAAGGAATTGGGGAAGAGCTAAGGTTTTTCCCTGTTGTTCTAATTTAAATGCAAATCATCAGGTATCAATGCTGAATTAGTTTAGATGTTCAGTCCCAAAATGTTTATACAGGTTTGGGTTTTGCATATGAGCCTCATATGCTATTGCAAACCAATTACATCTGTATTAAAATCTCACACTGCCCTAACTATGGATTAAGTAAAACTAGCTTGTTGTTCTTCATGCCCTGATGTTTCATTTGCTGAATTGGTTCTGTGTGGTTTTGGAATGCCATGGTAACCCCGAGACCATGTCAGAGATCTGTTGTTTTAATTCACGTTGGTGATGTGTGGTGAATCTGGCTGCCTCAGAACGGGCTGTTAGGAAAACAACTGCTGTTTCCCTACTGAGAACCTTTGAGAGGTAAAGAATGGCCTTATTTTCCCTTCTGCAAGGGTTATCATTCTAGCCAGCAGGCAACTTAATGAAACAGGCCTGTATGGCACTCTGTGCAAAGAAGGAAATTGTAGTTGCTATTAATAAGGTTTTCCTTGCTATTTCCAGTGTTCATCTTGAAATAATCCAGCTGGTCTTTGCTAAATTACAGGAAAAAGAGTAATTCTTGCTGTGGATAACTTTATTGGAGTTACTTTTTTTGGTTAACACTTCTAGATTTAATTTTTTTTAATTATTTTTATTATTACAGTTACTCTGCC
>JANHFX010020905.1:0-29947 GCA_027560015.1 Chloroceryle amazona | reverse complement strand
CCCGCTCCCCGCCTGCTCTGCGGGGCCGCTCCGAGACCGGCTGCTTTGGCAGGCGGGCACCGGGCACGGACGCTGCTTCTGAGGTGACTCCGGTGCGTCGGGAGCAGGGGGAGCGTGGGCTGGGCCGGACCGGACCGGGCTGGGCCGGGCGGTGCCAGCCCCTCGCCGGCCGCACTGTGGCTCCTGGCCTGCACCCGGCGCAGCTGGAGCCGGGACAGCGCGGAGCGGCGCGGAGCGGACCAAGGGCCCCCCCTGGCGGCGCCGCCCCGGCTTCGGCAGCTCCTCCGCGGTCCCGCTCCTGTGCGCTCCCCGGCAAAGGGGAACCGGAGCCGCTGCGGCCCCCGCGGAGCCTTGTCGAGGTTTCCCCCTCCTCCCCGAATCGCCTTCCTCAGCGGGGAGACTTCCACCCCCCGGAAAGGACGCGCAGTCGGCGCGGCGAGGCGAGGACCTGCGGCTCCCCGCGCAAACGGGGCACGGCCCCCATCTCCCCTCACCGATAAACCTGCAGTTATCACCCCAATCGCAGAGGAGAGGTGTAGATCTTCCACGAGCCCTGCACTGTCAGAGCCATACTTCATGGAATTAACCTGAATAAACTTAAGAGCCACATCTGAAGATACTGCTTGCATCTCCTTTCTCTAGTGCATGTAACAGCCGTGGCTGGGGAGGCAGATGTGTGAGTAGCGAGGGCACTTTTTTGGAATAACCACACACTCGATAGGGAAGAAGAGACTTTTCAGATAACTCCAAGGTTAATTTAAGAGTTAGCTGCAAAATCTAGACTTTGAATAATACATGAATTGCAACGATTCCACCGGGATACGGTGCCCTGGAAGTGATTTTTCCCCCTGCTTTGGTCCCATCATGGTATTTTCATCTCCAGAATCGAAGCCCCAGATTTGCTCCCACCCCCAACAAAGAAATGTGCTGTCGCATGATGTGACAAAGTCCCTTGCAATGGTGCAATCTGTAAATACACACCGCTGCACATTTTGGTCTCTGGTAACAGACCTCAGAGATAAGAAATTGAAACTCACAGTCTACACATCACAAAGTGAGTGGCAGAAAAATACCTTTTTTTTTTTTTCTTCTTCCTTTTGAAGGTGGTCAGCTTTTCTGGTAAGTGCATGGCCACTCCCCCCTTGCAGAAATACACTGGGCTAATGGCAGCTGCCAGCTCCTCTCCTGTTGCTGGATAAAGGTTTCGTGATTTGTTCATTTGTCAGTCCTGCGGTAACTCTGGCCATTGACAGAGTATCAGCACAGGTTGCTGTGTTGGAGGGATGGAAACCAGGGTCTGAGTTTGTCCCTTGTCTCCACAAAGGTAAGAAGGAAGGAAAATCAAACATACAAAATTCTTGAGGAGAAGCAGCAATGATCCTCATGTGCTGATGACATCAGTGACAATAGCATGGCAGCAGAGATTCCTGAAAACTATTACTTTGCATTTAAACAGGCGAAAAGTGAAGGGAACATGAGGGAACCGAAGATGGTTTTGAGAAAAGCTTTATTTTGGACAGCAAAGATTTGTCTCACAGACTTCTCAGAAACAAATCTGCCAACTATCAGATAAGTAGTAGCCAAAACCAGTTATTTGTAAAAGGCAGCAGGATGAAACCATGATGTAAGCTAAATCTTATGTACCATGTAATTCCCAAACCAGTGGGATAGAAGTAGGGTCTTCCCACTGTGACAGCAGAAGACTTGACCTCTGCGATAAGCATTGTGTGCAGGACATCTAAGCAGTGACTCCTCTTCAGACAGGGCCAGTTTGCTGAAGCTCCGCAGGCTCAATAGTCAAGTGAAAAGCTGTGATTACAGGCATCACCGTGATGCCAAGCCACTGTTTCAAAAGGCATTTATTCAATTCTAACACCTACCCAGCACATTGTGCTCTCCATGTGTCAGGACTTTGGGTCTGCACCATCATTACTACACCAAGATTAGTGTTCTGAGAGTCTTAATCCACACTAAAACCATCTGGGAGAGCTACAGTATGCCAGGGCAGGGATGGCACTAAGTAAGGCAGCTGTCATTTGAAGTTGCTGTTACCTCGATTGAATTCCCCACCATGCAAACTGGCTTTGTGCTGGAGGAACAGATGCAGATCATGGCACTTTGCCCTGAAGGCACAGCTGCATACATGCACATGGAGAAACTTGCAAGAACCAGAGCAGCTCTATAGGAAAGGACACGTGAGTGACCAGATCATGGTACCAAACATATGGTTGCAGAACTGTTGCACCTGATGGAGACCTGAAAGCCACAAATACAGCCCCAGGTACTCCAAGGGGAAGAATCTGGGACAGATGCTCTCTCTCAGTTACCACTTCAAGAGTGGGATGGAAATCATAGATCACCCTGATGATTCTCAGTTTAAGGCACAGTCCTATCTCATGCTTCAGCACTCTGGATCAATGCTGTCTTTAGGGAGTTTGTCACTGCTTGGTCTTCCAGGAGTCAGCAGAGGCTTCCTCCCCTTGGCGTGAAGGCTAAAGATGAGCAGCTACCAGGGGAGCACTGGAGACATGACTGCATGGGAAACAAGGGTAACGAGGAAGACACAGAGAAGATCAAATATCCACAGGTCTGCATGATGATGTATTTTAAAAGTATCTGTTGACACTGCTTGCCTCAATATCTTGCACAATATAGATGCTACATAAATTGTATCCCTTCCTCAAATTCCTCCTAACTTCCTGGCCCAACATTACCTCCAGGCAATTTTAGTTTTCTATGAAAAAGGAGCAGTGCAGCCCCATCACTATGAACATGTTTTATGCACCAAAACTCCTTACCCTGTACTGCTTCGATGCAGTATTATCTGAATGTATACATTAAAATCCCTTACCCGAGCGGATCCTGTGTAGTCTATCACAGGGATACATATCTGAGCTCTGGGTAGTGTTGCCATATGCAGTGTAGGGAGCCTTCCATATGGTTTCAGAAAAGTGGTTACAGCACACGTGCACCAGGCACTTTTCAAAGTAAAACAGATCTGTTCATTTTTATTTTCAAAATACCAAAGCAGTAAAATCATGTAATTGAGTAATCACTTGCCAAATTTCCTTTTTTAATCTAATCTATTTTGAGTCACATTGGAGCCAAAATGCAAATTAAACTGGTAGGGTTCCAAGATTTTTTTTTTCCCCTCTCAGAAAACACATTTTAAGGTATTCCTAAGTAAGGAAATTTTAAAAACCATTTGTTGGTTTGCTGTAAACTTTGGAAAACAAGTTTCAGCCTGAAGTAAATTTTCATAGGTAATAGGTTAAATAGAAGTCTTATGTAAATTTTGATCTTTTCTTAACTACTCCAATGTTCATTTTATAAAATTTGATTTGAAAATAATGCCATTGTTTTAAAAGAGGCTCAAAGGGTCAGAAACTAGGGGAAAAAAAAGTATCCACTCTAATGAGGCACACGTACACTCTTTCAGCTCTAACTACTGTATCAAAAAAGGAGATTCCCGAGATTGCTCATTTGCAGTTTCCATGATTCTTTTTTTTTTTTTTTTTCAGGGTGGGGAGTTGTGGGGTTTGCGGCAATATTAAAAGCCAAACTCACTTGCCAGCCTAGGCAAATTTGTCAGCCCTTGACCCCAAGGTGAGACAGATCCTCACCATTCTACCACAGCCTCACCATGTCACACATCTCTGCAGATCACCAAACTGGCAGGGAACAAGGAGCCTTCCAGAGTACCCACTGCTGGAAACTTTTGCTCCATGGGCTGCAGTTGTCCAGATTAAGTCTCTCCCAACCCACAGGCAGACCTTGTGAAAAGCCATGTGACCTCCTTGGTTGCCTTCAGCCATAGTGTTGCCATCTGTTGAAAAACTGGCACTCACTCAAGCCATGGGTGTTTTCATGGTGCTTGTCTTTCCTCTCATCAAAACTCCTACCTCAAACTGGGGGCTGCTCATGATACCTCCTGGTCTCATTTGCAAGGCTTCAAAGGCACAAATGATCCCATTCAGTTTTAAAATACTGTAAAGCAACAAAACATTCCTCCCCTCCCTCAACACTACTGTTGCAAACAAACTGTTAAGGGAAGGGACGGGCCAATCCTCAGCACACAAACTGACATACAGGAGAGTGATGGACAATATGTAAGACTGAGAGTTTGTAAAAGATTGACTGACCTTACAGGTGCCATTCTAAAGGGCAACTCGCCCCTTTTCTACCCCATCCCCAGCAGTGCCGCTGGTACTCATCAAATCCCGATGACCTGGCCCAGTGAGCCAAACCCACTGAGAACAAAAGTGGGTGGGTTTTTTTGTTTTGTTCTGCTACAGGCTGAGTTTTCTACCAGTTTAACTCCTCGACTCCATCTCACTGAAGCTGCTGGGTGATGGCCAGTGTCAGTTCAAGGGAAGCAAGAGCAGTGCGCAGTCAGGGGAACAAGGACACTTTTTTTTGTTGGCAGATGACAGCTGAAATAAGCTGCAGTGTCAGTCCACACACTCAGGGCTCTGATGGCTAGGGGGACTAAAGACATGGTACAGAGGGCAAAGGAGAGACAGGAAAAGTGCAAAATCAAAACAGACCAAGGATAAAGAGAATACATATACTAGATGCAAAGTAGGGGTTGGACTGTGTTGATCGTGGGAACAGATGGGAGAGATAGGGAGAGAAATGACACCCATTACGCTCAAAATCCTATGTGTGAGAAAGGAGGAGAGGGGAGGGCAGAGACCGAGTCTAGTGCGAGAGATGGAATTCGCAAGGCAGGAAAAAGATTTGCAGAAAATAATGGCTTCAGAAAACCTGGAATTGGAACTTACTGCTCACTGGCAAATCACAGGCTAGTTGCATTAGTGCAGCTAGAGAAGAACAGTCCTTTGAAAAACAGGTTAATATTTCCAACATTTGACATTTGCAAGGTTCACCTGCTCTTTGTGCATTGCATAGTCACACAAAAAGAGTTAAAAGGTAGAGTGTAACATCAGCTTTGGCCAGCCCAATAAACATTTATTGTATCAACTAGAGCCAAATGAACTAAAATATTCTTCCGGTTCCATAGAGGACAGAGATGCAAAACAAAAAGATTTTGATACTTCCATGGCTCTCCACTGGCACAGGAACCAAAAAGGAATATTCGTTAGATTTGACTATAAATGTTTGTCTTGTGTGGGAGGTCTTGATATAGTAATATGTATTAGAAACTTGGTATTTTTCCAGTCAAGACTTTCCACTTCCATTTACATATATTTAATTGTAAATATTCATTTTCCTACCTGAAGTACTTTAAATAAATGTACAACAAACACATTCTACACAGAAGGGGAATAAATAGCTTAAGGGACTTGCTATGAGCCCTACAACTACTCCAGTCTCCAGATTGCTGGTCGAGAGCAATGCAAGATGATCCCTTCTTGCAGCTTGTGTGGGGGGTCTCATAGGCCAAGTTGGTGATCTCACCCTCATTTGTCCTGACCTGGGATCCTCCCCCCAACCCATATATCATAATTGACATAAACTGGCATCTGTGCCAGTAAAGGTGATGGCTGGCAAGGAGACACCCTCATGCACACAAAAGTGGATTTCTTCACAGCACAACCACCTTCAGTTTGCAGTCGGCTCAATATACACTTATCTTTTACAAACACCAAAACACGCAGGCAATAGAATTAGGATACTCCGAAACTACTACTTTATTTAAAACAGAACCACATAGTGCGTAGAAACTCTCAAGTGAGATGCCATCATTTGAGCTCAACTAAGTGGTGCTGCTCACCACGGTCAGCAGCAGCAGTGTGGCCTTCAAGGGGAACACACCTCAGCCCCTTGCAGCAGTGAGGTGGCAGGGAGCCAGCCTGGAGCTCTCCTTGAGAATCCCCCAGGTATGCAACAGCTTCTGGTGGACACAAGTCTGCAGCACGTACATACCAAAGCTATGGGTGAACCAAAGGAATGCTTTTGTCCACTACTGTCACCTAATGCATAGCTGATGTAGGGTGCACTTCGAGTTCCTCAGATGCACACAAGAGCCCCAGTTTGAGTTTGTAATGAGAAACTATTTTTTTTTTTTTTTTTAAATGTGTGACAGAAAGCACATTTTAGAAAAAGAGAAAGTTTTCCAATCAGGATGCACTGATTGAAGACAAGTGAAAGAAGGCTGGAAGCTATTCTTTCAAGATGAGGTTATGAATCCAAACTGATAAAATGAGTAGCTGCGTGAAAAAGCGTGAAAAAAGCAAGGTCTTATCAGCTGGTCTCACAGAAAATGTAAGTTAGGAAGAAGAGATAGGCTTTCACATACTGACACCACTCTTCGGGCATGATCCAGAGGCAGCAAGCTTCAAACTAGAGTACAGGTAAGTATGAAGCTTTGTAAATTAGTTATACTTGAAGACTTCTACCCAAGATATCCTATACCAAATTAACTGACACCTTCAACACCGTTCCAGTCGTACTGACCCACTACTGCTACAATACATATTAATAATTTAGTAACATGAAATTTGTGAGTGTTGGTTATGAAAGAACACTGGTAAACCTGGGCAGGAATGCATGTCCTTTGTACCACTTAACATGAGAATGTGATCCTGAACTGTTACAGTTACATTAATAGCAAAATTAATATTTTATTTTCAAATTGTTGGATCCAATGCCAAACTAAGAAGATAAAGTTACCTGCTGAGTTATGGGCAATCTGGAAAAGATTAGAAGACAACAACTTATGCTTCATATTTACACTCAGATTAACTATGAATTCATTTTATGAATTGTTGTAGGGTATATTTATAAGGTTAAATTAAGATACCATTTACCTTAATACTGACCAACTGAAGTCAGAGGGACTACAGGAAGTAAGAAAATAATTCTGGATAACAAAACAAATAGAGTGCCTCTTCTGAGAGTCACGTACTGGTTTTCCTGCAGAGATTAAAACATTTATCATGATGGATCATAAACTGTAAAGTGCTTCATGTGTCTATCAGAAAATTCTATTTTATGTGTGAATTTCATGTCTTATATGTGAGGACAGATAGATCTCTTCTACTGCATTATTGGAGACTTATCAAAAACAGGATGCTTTTTTCTTGAGAAGATGAAAAGTACAGAGATAAGCAGGGAAATAAAGACTGAAGTTTTAACCAATAATATTTTTGTGTGGTTATCAGAGGAATGTAATAATTAATCTTTTAATCATTCTGAAGATTGTGTGAAATCATAATATCTCATCTTTTCCAGCCTCAACCTGCCATTCTTGATCTGAATTACAAACAATAAGAAAGGAGATGATTTAATGAGCAACTTTGTCATGTTGCCATTTTGCCTTAGTCAAAGGCAAATGTCTAGTTTTGCCTCTGAACTGAAGTGGAATAGACTTATGTTTCAAGTATGCTCACAATTGAGGCAAACACGAATAGAAAAGTTAGGGCTATTTTACATCTAGAACCCCTGTGTCTTCACAGTTTCATTGAGGCATAATTAAAAACATGCTGTTAAGAAGAAACAAACATTTCCTTAACTAGAAAATAAAATCCACATTGTGAAGTCACACACACATATGAAAAGAAGTGTAAAATATGACAAATACTAAACTAAACCCAAAAAGAAAGATTTCAGTCACTATTGCAATAGGTACATTCTTGTTATGAAGAAAAAAAAAAGAAGTCAGTATGATTTAATAATAATAAATAGGCACTTCAATAAAGTATATATTTACACTGGCTTTCTGAATGCTAGGGCATCACGAAGTAGTATGGCTTTATTACAATGGATGGAAGATGGCAACTACTTAGAACCCAGTGCCAACATGGATTATAACAAATCCAGTGAGTATTTTGTTTTTCAATTATTCATAGAAAATTTAATCCTGATTAAGTATCCTTGGGCAGGAATTCATGGGTAGTTGATGACTGAAACCAACATTTATTTGAAATGCTTCTGTTAATTTAATCTGTGTATATGGCTTAATTATGATTGAATCCTCAATGTAACAGAAATGAATTATATCAGGATTAAAATTCTAGTACCACATCACCCATTCCATTTTCTTTGCCTTTTTTTTTTTTTTTAAAGATGCAAGCCTGCTGTTTTAATTACCTTCATGTTGCTATGTCTTCTAAGCCTCAAAAACTATTTAGACCTTCATTATTGGATGCCATTTTTAGTTACATTTATTTTTAAAAAAAGGCTGATATAAACACTGTTTTCATTCCCACTAAAGTTTTAACCAGTATGAACATGAGATGCAAAAAAAGGCTTTTCTTTCACAACAATAATAAAGTTTCTTGCAGCCAGTTGTGAACACTTTACATCTGTTTTCTAGAGAGGTCTCCCTCTTTTGTTTCCCCTTCTTTTCTACTTATACATAAAATGCATTTTCTCTAAAGCATGAAAATAAAATAGCTTCTACTCATCATTACACATCACACCAATTTCACAACTGTCCTATTTCAGACTTGTTCGAACTTGCAGATGTTCTAAGAATTACCTTTTATAACACCTTCAAACCCAGCAATGATATAAAAGGACTTTTTTTTTTCTGTCTGTGAATGATGGAGAAAAAAAAAAATCATTGTACTTTTCTGTGATACAGCTCATCACCACATGGTACACGTAAACAGTATTTATAAAATTATTAAAATTATTTTTTTTCCTACCCTTCTAACAGATTAATCTAGGGACCTTGTCAGACCAAAGGTCAGTGAAGTGCTCTCATAGTATCACTCAGTTTTTCAACTAAACCAACGTACAACACTTCTAAAAAAAATACCTGTATATTTAAGTCATTATTGCACATTTATTACATAATGTATTCTTCCTAAACATCTCAGAAGTGATGTCGATTTTTATGTCCAGAGGATACTGTTAGTGGCAATGTCACTGATGACAGTGAAGATACTTCCCAGAATAGACTATGAGATAGAAAAAGTCTGTACAGGATAACCATGGAGATGCACTGACAGAGGATAACACCTATGGTTATAATCTAGGGAGACAAAAAAAAAAAAAAAAAGAAAGAAAGAAAAAAATATATTGAAGTGAAAAAAGACCCACCAAACAACCCACCATCAATTTCTATCAGCATACTACATAACTGCTGGAGGTTTAACTTTAAACCTTTTAATGCTGCTGCAGTTACAAAAGACTTGAACATGAATCTCAAGTCCAGGATTCAGACTCTCACACCTGGGTGTTTTTACATCAGTAGATAGCCCTAGGCAAGTCACATAACCCTTCTGGCAGTCTCTGTTCTGGGGAATTTCAGACTTGCAATTCACCACCCATGCAGTTTCACAAGCAGAGGTGATGTTTAGATATTCTATTGTTACAACAAACAGAGGGAAAGAAAAAAAAAAGCCTGGAAACACTTTGCACTAGCACAATCACGGAGCTGTGAGGATAGTCATTTATAACTCTCACTTAGCCAGGCTGAAAAGTGCATTTTTTCATCTGTGAAAGATGTGGAAGGCAGCACTTATCAAATGCATAGAGGTAATGTTTCTGAGAAAGAAAAAGTCTGCGTACACAGAGTCTTTTAAAACATGTTTTTCTTAAATAAATGTATCTATTGATCACACATTTCTTTATTGTTTTGAAATGCATTTAAAGAAGGAAACACAGCTAAATTACCATAATGTAGGAACTGCAGCTGCATACAATGGTTAAACTTGCTCAAAAGCAAGAGCAGAGCAACTGTACTCTCTCTTCAGTAAACTCAAAATCTCAAAGTGTTTCAAAAATTTCCTTTAGCGATTGCACCTCTGGAGAATGTTCTCCTGCCCTGATGATGTTTTCATCCAGCAACAACAAAATGTCTCTTCATTAGTAGCTGTAAAGGAGTCTGTCTCTCTTTCGTGTTCCCCCCCCCCCCCAATCAAACATACTTGATTTACTATGTATGTTTCAGTGGAATCTTTTTCTTTCCCTTACACACTCTCTACATAAATAAAAGCTCAATTTCTGAAAATATTTGCATACAAATGCACAGATGCTTATAACCATAAAGCAAAGAAGCAAACTCTACCCTGGAATGAGGTAGTCAATCACCTGAGAATAGAAGTGCACTTTATCTGAACATGGCAGGCTCCCCACACTACCTCTCTAGTTCCCAATACGTTTAAGCAACCGAGAAATCTAGTGAGCCCACCTTCAACTGTTTAGAGCTTTCAAACCAAACTACACATTTGGACAGATTTCTTAATCTAAAGAATACAGTTCAGCTACAGGTTCCCTGACCTATTTAGCCACACAAAGCTTTTAAAGGATGAAGACAACAACAAAAAATCCACTGATTTATCTTTCTACTAGCTTTGTTAAAAGAATCCCCAAGGTGTTTTTAATTAAAAAACAAACAAGCAAACAATAAAACAAAACAGCCCCTCCACATTTTCTTTTGACTTAACAATCTCCCCCTTTCCCTCCCTTAACCTAGAAATGATTACCCTTAGATGATTCAAACGCCATATGCCTTTGTAAAATATGACTCACATTAGCATCAATGAGAGCTGTGTGACTAAGACTTTTCAAGTTGCTTTGGGGTCATAAGATTAACAGCCTAAGAGCATGAGTTTGCTAACAAACACTGAACATGAAGAACAACTACTATTCAAATTCCACCTCTTTTATCTTGCCCGTACATACCTTTTCTCTTTGATATTCTCTGAATATTACAGCAATGGTTGCAAGACATGGGTGGCACAAAAACCAGAGAATACAAGCCTGAAAGAGAATATAAGTTATAAAATGACTACATGCCAGCTTAGAAGAAAGAGATGACAGTTAGAGGAACTGCATTTACATTTCTGTCTATTTTATGAACGTATTTTTTAATTTTCAATCAACAGAATGAAAACCACACAATAAAAGGTGGGATTTCTGTTTAAAAAAGCTCTATACTCCTTGTCAAATTAAAATGACTACTCCGAGTATGATGACAAGGTGCTATTTAATCAAATCAGACACTTTAACTTTCTTGTGGAGGAAGAGACTTCAGTGCTTCAGTTAACTGCAAGCCACAACTGTATTTACAGCAGAAGGGATAAGCTTCTCTGATGTAACCCATACTTTGGCAAAGGTGATATAGAACTCCCTTTTCAGAGTGCTTCTCTCCACTGTGATGATCTGGTAAAGACCAGCAGCCAGGGACAAAGCTAGGCAAACTCTGAGGCCAATAAGCAGTCCGCTTGCTAAGCCATGGTGTGAATGGTAGCTGTGGTGATTCGTATCTTCAAACTGCTCCCAAATTAATAAAAAGCCCTGGAAAAGAACACCAGCAAAGTACATTTAAACGAGGTTACACTAAATCTCAATTAGTCTTCCCATCACATATTAAATTATCTGCACAACTGGTCATACTCTGCTCTGCTTGTTTAGGAGATTGTCATGTTGCACACCCCCTCCCCCCATCCTGAACTGCTTTTTTGGCACTACCTACTACTCCAAGTGCAACTGGAAGGAACTGAGTCTCATGTCTTGCATTCCAAAACTTTTAGAAAGTTTGACAAGTTAAAGTTTCCTCTAACTTGGACAGAAGGAATGTGGCACCTTAGCATAAGAACCAAACTAATCCCCTATTTAAACAGTTGGCCTATTCAGCAGGAAGCCCACTGAAATGATTCCACAGAGCTACAGGGAGGTGTCTTCTTCCACTTGGGATCCACAACCTGTAAAGCTTGTTTCAAAGGCAGGTGACTACGCCTTTTCTTTCAAAATCCGAACAGGATTCACTTTTCTTTTCAAAGATGGGGAAGTAAGAGGGTGGTGCTTCTGCCCCTTTTATAGAATAGCCTAAAGGCTCAAGCATTCACCCAGGTTGAACCTGGATCTCCCACAATTCCTTTCTTTGCCTAAAGGAAATCCAACTCACATCTCCCACCTCCTTGGAGAGTGCTGCAACTGCCATGCTATAGGCTGTTCTTGGGTGGGCCACTCTCCACCTTTTCTATTGAAGCTGTGCCATGGTGGAGAAAAGAATTTAACATCAGCTAGGTCAGAAACTGGGATCGAGCCTGACTCTGCAAGCACAGAGCTTGGAAACCTCTTAAGAGTCTAGGAAGGTGAGTGTCACAGGTTCTAAATGCCATTCCACCACCTGGACAAAAGCTCTAGCCAACAAATGACTACATGAAAGACAGGAATCCTCCTTAACTCTCAGCGCTGTATCCCATTTGCTGCAGAATCCAATTTTACAGAGGCACTGTGAGAAAGAATATTGATAGATTCTCTAAGGAAAGACAGACTATGAAGTGCCTAGTTTCTGAATCTTAGTTGGGTAGAAGGCAGGCACCTACTTGTTGCATAAGAAAAAAAAAAAAAAAGGGTCCTGTTGAAGAATACCCTTTTAAGACTTTGGGAATGTTAACGTTATAAATTAGAATACCCATAAAGTTTAGACTCTCCCAGCATCATGCAGCAGCTGAATGGTGTTTTAAGACTTGAATATACACAGGAATCCAGTCTACCTACTGTACACACATAACTTGCACTTAGGTTTCTGGTGCCTAATGAAGCAGGCTTTCTGAAGAAAGGTAGGCAAATTTTATTTATGAATGAAGTAGCTCTGAAGGCCTTCAGAAGCAGACATTGTATGACTCAATTTAGAAATCTAAATTAGTCAGATTCCTTTCTGAACACATTCAAAGGCTCTCTCACTACATTAATTACATAAAGGTATTAACTTTTTTTTTTAAAATGTAATCCATTTGCGCCTTCCAAAGGTGGGTGTCCTTGAGTCTCATCAGTTAAGGCAGGATCATTTTTGCTTTGAATATCCTCAGAGAGTACTCTCCTGCTTTTCCCCTGCCTTACCTAGGTCATGACACAGCAAACACGACTACTGCCATTTCAGTCACTCCTCAACTTACCTGGATGGAAAAATGGAAGGATGGGAAAGGGACAGACATGAAGACTGAATGTCTTGAACATCACTGACTACTAGTGAACAATCTGACCAACAACCTTCAAATGTTCCCACCACAACACTCTATTTCTGAGTAACTCCAAACAAACATTTTCAAATGATCAAATTTCTTGATTAAGAATTCTCTCAAGGAGTAAGATTGAAATAAGACTAAATATCTTTTGAAACTCTGAGATACATACAGCACAGTGTTTGATAAAGTTGTGTCTACAGCACTGGTTTTGGCATGAAATTGATGAATTCCTATCACAGAAGTTATTTCAGTCCAGATAGAACATGCTCAGGCAACAAACAAAGGTTCTATCAGTTACAGAATCACTGCAGTCTCACACAGGGCATTTTCTCTTCTGATATTTAGACTTGGGAATAACCAAGGTATTTAATTTCCCTGGATGGGACATACGCTGCCTGAGAAAACAAAAAATCCTAAATACCTCCCTATATACAGAATCGTCCTGACTAAAGCATGCATCTAGGATGAAGAAATATAGGCTGATGGAAATGGAACTGTGATACTGCTTTAAGAAGAAACTTCAGGTAGATCCCAGGAATAGCTTAACCTTGCAAAACAGAGCTCATGAGGGTTTAAGTTTTCCTTAACCTACACCAATAGTAACAGCAATGAAGGAAGCCACTTTCATGAGAAGATGACAAAAGGCTGGAGTAAAGGAATCATGAGAACAAAGTCCAAATCTTCATGGGAAAATAGTGTCTGCCAGCAGGGTATGCTCTGGACTAGCCCTTTAAAGACTGCAAACAACAGAGGAATCAGCTGATCAAAGACTGTGTGTAGTGACAGCAATGTAAGATCACAGAAGTCCATCTTCCTTCAGTTTCATAAAATTACTCCAGAATAAGCAGAAGGTGGAGGCATTAGAGGCAGAGATAGAACCATAAGTGCAATGCACTGGAAACTTGAACGAGGTGAATGTGTCATTCCTACAAGCTGGGACTCATAGAAAGAGCGTATCTTTCTCACCAGAGAAAAGCATGATCCTATTACAGAGAAATTTGTGCTGTGGAGTGTGTTTCTAGGTTACAATGGTTTAGGCAACCTGTTCTAAGTGAAGGAAGAGCTTTCATAGACAAGCATGATCCTGAAGTCAAAATTTGTCTGGCTGTGCCTGAGAAAACAAGGTCAATAAGCCCTGAAGTCCTTTACCTTGACCACAAGAAGGCACAGATCAGCTCACTTGGCTACAATATCAGCAACAAAATCATAAAACAGATACCAACCTGCTGAAGTGGGTATCAGAGACATTTTTTTTTTGTCAGTGAGTAGAACTATGTTTGAGCTCTGAGAAGAAAATGGGGAAAATATAGTTGTTATCTAGAAGAAAAACTCTGCTTAGGCTGTAGATGAACTGGATGAGGTAAGTAGCTGAAGAGCTGACTCGCACTGGCTATGTCCAATGCAAAAGGCACAACTGCTTTTTCGTAAAGGAGAACGACCATCTTCTTAGCTATAGAATAACTTGTACAGAATGCCTGACTTCACCTGCATGTATTTCTGACCTATCTTGGTTCACAGTGGACACCAACCACTGTCTGGTACTGGTCTTTTCTCTTCAAATGCTAGAAGAGTATTTGCCATGGACATCATCCCGATCTTCCAGATATACAAGCTGAACCTCCACATCCATACAATGAAGAACCAGACACTCTTTGTCATGAGGAAACAATTCTGGTAGAACTCCTCCTCCCCTTTGCCAAAACAACAGTGACCTTATGGCAAGCTAAGATAATATAACAATCTCCAGTAAAGGCAGGTTCTCGTGGGACAGATCATGCCCTTGAGAGGCAAGGGGAAGGGGGAGGCAAAATGGAAAATAAAATTAACAGCAAGACAAAGTGGATTAACTAGTTGCTTCTAACCCAGTATCTAGCATTTAGATATCTGATGTCATGCAATGACAGTAAAAAATGGTTTACATCTAAGGTCAAAGGTAGAGTTCATTCTGAGCACACCTTTGGGGTGTACCAAAGAACCCCCGTGAAGCATGACATCTAATGCAGTAATTTTTATGGCATTTTAATCAGGTTAAATAACTATCTTTCTAGAATGATTGTCTCCACTCTGATCAGCCCTGAAAGGTGAAACTGCTCAGGTCCATGTGATGGCAAAGGCCTGCCATCAGTGAAGTTTTGAAGAAGGTTTGTGTCTCAGCAGCAGAGAGTGGAATCTTTAATAAATACAGAGTGGCATGGGAATCTTTTGTTCTGAGGCTGAAATAAAGAACAAGTTAAGGCAAAGGGAGACGCTCAATGTCAGACTTGTCCCTCCTTTTTGCAGCCACAAAGACCACAAAAGATTTGCTAACTAGGAGGCTGCATCCACTCTACACTGATGGGCAATTTGTAAACACAGCCCAGGAAACCTGGGTCTTTCTGAGAAACTGGCATTTCTGAAAGAACAAAGAAAGTCCACAGCATCAGCACAAAGAGCAGAAAAAAAACCCTGAAAAATTGCTGAGTAATTTGAACTAGCAGCAGGCAAATAGGGTCAGACAGTTTGCTAGTCAAAACTGCAGTTAAGTTGAATAACATGTTTTCCTAGGCTGTCCACTTGCTTGACTTCCCTGAAGATGAGATGAGGACACGTAGCATAGAACATCAGTAAAACTAACATGGTTCAATCTCTATCTGCTGCGTTAGGGTAATGCATGTGGTTTCCAGCACCCTTCAAAGCAAGTCTGCAATACATCTCAGATATCCATACAAGTCTGTCCAATCTGGCTCTTCCATAAGAATGTCTTGGAAAAAGCAGGTCAGAAAGGGGGTTATTCTAGGTTTTTAATCATTAATCATTTTAATGAGTGTTCATTGATTGCCCTGTTACAGTAGGTCCAACACCCATGTCAATATAGACAGAGCAGTGAGCAAGAGACTAATCCAGACAATGAAGTCTTGAGCTCACCATCTTTGATAGAGGTAATGTCATCTGGATCCTGCATCCTCCCCTGAGCTCAGCAGCTGCATTCTCTATTAAGAAGAAATCTGGCAAAAGGTATATTTTGCATCTATTGAACATGCAAAGATACATGAACATGCCAAGATGGAAAACATCCTCTCCAGAAGGGCTGAGGATACTGCTGGTGTCAGGGAACTTTTGCTAGAGACAGCAATACTGAGATATGGGTGCAAAACCACACAGGACATGACATACTCTGACATCCATATTCTGTTCCTCCAAGACTCCTGCTAAATCTGACATTCCCAACAGTAGCAGGAGGAGAGATGTAGAGATGTGCCTTCATGGTGAAAAGTAAGGTAGCGAACTTTGTGCCAGTTCTCCAGTGGTGCTCAAAGAGTCACCACAAATGTGTAATGGACCAGTACTGTGAGAAGCAGCATATAATACCTGCCCCAACTTTTACCACAAGTAACAGCCAAAAAAGGATCAAGCTGATGATACTGAGTCTCCTTTCTATGTATAGAGAAAAGGAAACTACAACAAAAAACTTTCCAGTCTCAAGTGAGAGAGCACTAACACACCCATATGTATTTAGAAGTGGAGAAGCATGAATAAAATTAAATACTTTAGAAGTCTTCTCTACTACCAGGATGTAAAATTTCTGTCGCTAGACAGGTGTCAGAGTAAGGTGGAATGAACCTATCTTTAAATCTCAATAGTCCCATTGACCTTAATAGCCTTTAGTTTATATTTTTAATTAGCAAGAAATGTCAGCTCCCAGCTACTTTTAATGTTTTAGCAGTCCACTTACTTAGTTTGGAAGCAGCACTAATTACAGATACTACTCAAATGGCACAAGATCTTCTGTATAAGCTCTTCCTCATTATTGTCTCCAGTTTCTCCCTGCTTCTCTCTTTCTCAATGGCTTTCAGATTCTCTTGGTTTTATGCTGTGATTTTAAAAAATTTGTTTACAAAAGGCACCACCAGGGTTGGATGATCTCAATTACAAGTTACTTTTAAGTTACTGCTTTACTTGATTTTCTAATATATACTAATGGAAAATATTTGAATGAAATTATGTGTCAGACTATTTGTATATTTGCAAGACCAATCCTGCACATGAACCTTTCAAGAATTCCCTTATATTGATTGAAAAGATCATTAGACATCCTATTTGAGTGGCTCCAAGAGGAATTTTCAATTCTCTCAACTGAGGATTTAGTTTTTTTTTTGGTCACAGAATTTCTCACAGCAGCTTTTCTCATCTTTCCTCTCATGCTGGCTGTTGTTGCCCACCACAATGTAGTTCACACTGATTACAGCTATTTATAGGACCACATCATAAATCAGATCAGTAAAACAACTGTGCTGAAATCTCTTTTTTTTTTTTTTTTTCCTTTCAGTCTAGATCATTCCACTGATCTGGTTTACAGTATCATGCTACGAACAATTGGCACAACCGGGAGTTTGGAAAACTGTGGGAACTTTTTAAGTGGTTTTACTGCTGAACAAAAACATACTGTGGAGCTACACCTTAAATTGTTAAAGTAAAGAGAAGATGTTGTTACCTATTAAACATACTGGGTGCACATTATGCTGTGGGGTGGTTTGTTTTTTTTTTTCCACTCTTGATACTCCCTCCCTCATAAAATATTGAAATTAGCTGTTTCATGGTTCTGTCATACTTAATAGCAGCTGTATATTTCAGTATTAGAATGAAGGTAAAATACTAACCTGTGTAACAACAACTACTACAGCAATGCCAGTAGATGTTGGAGTGGAATCCCACTGAAGAGGTCTGCCATGAGATTTCTTCATTCTGCCTATCGTCCAACCCATACACAGACTCAGCAATAAATACAGCATTTGTATCTGTGAAACTATGTCACACACTATTGAAAACAAAAGAAAAATCAAGTTTTTTCTAAAGTGAAATGTTCTATACACCCACAAATGAAGGATGAACATTTACGCTTCTGTCGTATAACCTCTAGTTGTAATTTTGATGATAGTTTGACTAGTTGAGGTTGCTTTGCCACAGAATATAGATACTTAGTTTCCAGTGACCAAACACTGTCAGCTTTCCTCTAGTCATGGTGCAGTTGTGCAACAACACAGTCACAGCGTCATATCCTTCCAAAACTCACTCTTGTGTCAAAGAAGTTGGGATTCAGGAGTCCATCTGCATAAAGAGACTTATAAATGCTAAAGAACTAAAATCATATGTATGTTAATCACACTGCAAATATGAAACATGATGAAATGAACTCCTTTCTTTGCTCTGAAAAACTTCTGTTCAAAAATCAGATATCTGTATTGTACTTTAATTGTACTTTGTCTTAAGGATGCAGTAACTTGCAACAAAAAGCACAAAAATTTAGGACAAATTCCACTCTCAGATACTTAAAGGGGAAAATATAATGCATAACCCTAACACAAACTTCATTTGGAGCAATAACTCGCCTGTATTTCATTATATTAAATGCAAACTACCCATCTAATTTTTTTAGCTCTGTTTGGGAACAATTAACACATACTCCAATAAAGTTACATTCTTAATCAGTGTCTCAAACCTGTGTTTGAAGCTGTATCTGAATAAAGAAAATGTCAAGGTAGAATACATTAAAGCCTTTCCTTGTTAGCCTCGCTCAAGTACTACTGACAGTAGAAAGAACTGAAGATGTCTTGCTGGGCAACTGTTAGCTTTAGACTTGGTAAGTTTTTGACTGAAACTTACTGAACAATTCTTAAGTAGGTGTTTGGACTTGAGAGTAAACTGGCTCACTGTTCTGGTGTACCAGAGATGTACAAGAAAAATGGACAAGGTAAATGGACAACATGGTTCAAAAACTAGAGATTAGGCACAGCACACAACAATGCTTTCTTTTTAATTCAATTAATATTCTAGCTCAATTAAATTTGTTTCTTAATTGTAATTTTCACTTACACTATCAGGTGCAAGAAAAATATTTCTATGTCATGAAAGCAAACTTCTAGTTTGATACCACTGTACTGTGTTATAAAATGCAAACGTACTTCCATGTTTACTAAAAATACTGGCACAGAAAACATTGCCACTTTACAGAGATTAATATGCACACAAGGGAGGGGTGTCAAATGAAGATCAGCTACAGTATTTCCCCAACAGTCAGTAATAGTAGTAAAATATGGATATAAACCAGACTTCAATGTGCTATTCCTGGGATATATTTGGTATTCTCACAGTTTATATGCTTAAATGCTTCTTAATGTATTCAGACACCTTTGCTGCTTAAGAAATGCCAAGAGCTTTTAGTAAATACAAACATGCTCATTCTTTAATGAAATGAACTGGCATTGATTTGGTACGAAATGATCTTGGAATTATTTTACAATGCTAGCTATGGAGACATAGTACTTGTTAGAAAAAATAGTTACGCAAACTCAAGGCATGCCAAACCAGTGTCACACATCCAAGATAGAGAAGTGACTGAACAAATCTGGATGTTCTAGAGAGCATTTTATTTTCTGTCACTCTTTAAGATAACTTGCCCTATAAGTTATAGCCAGACATCATCTCTCAATCGTATCTTGGATATAGATATTGCTCTGCTTCAGTGTGGCAACAATTCAAATGGATTGCCAGACAAAATGGTATACGATAAAAATTCAGAAATGGCTTTAATCTTTGACATGTCATACACCTTGCCAGAAAATAAGAAGGATGAGAGAAATTTCTAAAATGACAGTAATCCCATGATTTCCAGGGTAAAGTCAAATGCTACCAAGCTGATACTGTATTTATCCAATTTAATCACATTTCATCTTTTTCTGGCTGTTCAACAGCTATAATAATATTGACTTTTAACTTTTGGTAAGACCAAAATATGAAAAGATTGCTATTTGTGATGCTTTTGAGTGCCAGCATTATTTCTGTGATTTATGCCATAAACTAAGGGTCTAACTAGTCTTTATACATGATAAAGGCTACATGATGGTAGAGAAAGAATAACTGCTTGCTACAGTATCTGGACAGGTTTCTAGAAAGAAATTCTGTCCCCACTACAGTCAACAGAAATTTTACCATTTACTTTTAAGCTGGATTTCTGTTCTAATGTAGGAAAATGGTAGCTCCTCCCATCTTCAAATTATACTACTGGCTATCAGCCATTCTTCAGAATTGTAATTGACACTGAAGCTTACCACATTTATATTACTTCTCCTCTTTTACTGTTTTGGGAACCATGAACCTTAAAAACAGTATGAAAGGGAGACTCTCTTAGATAAATTTAAGAAATTCTTATTAAGAAGAAGCTAGTATTTCTTTATGCAGCTATTGAAAAAAATAGTAACTTATTCTTAGTAACATTTGCTTTAAGCAAATAAAAGTGGGGTTTCCGCTACAATACACACACAAGAAATCTAACAAGAAGCCACTATCTCTGAAGTTCTGTCTGGGTAGTTAACACTGGGTTCCTCACTGGGGAGGAGTTATGACTACCTCCCTATTCTCTATTTAATTTGATTTCAGGAGATGAGGTGGAAGGTTTAAAAATACAGTTGCTGGAAGGGCTGTGAGGAGCTACTAACTCAAATGGTTAAAAGAAAAAACGAGGCAGTTACTGTGGTGCCAAGTGCCATCAAGAGGCTGTTAATTCCAACTGCAAGCTTCTAAATGAACTCTAGGAAGGGAAATATTTTTCTCTGTAGGCTGTTACTTTCCAGTGCTATCTCACTACCACTGTACTACTTTCTTGGGGTGCTTCAAGCCAATCAAAAGGCAATGTATTTGCTTAGCAAGGGCCCCCCTCCAATGCTTCAAACGTGAACCACAGAAAAAAAACCAAAACCAACAACGAAGTTAAACCTAAAGAATCCTGAAGGAATAAATTAGTGCATTTTGGGAAGGGATGTTACAGGAATTCAGCTCCCATGAGATCTCAGAGTATCTATAGAGTGGAGAAAAATGCTTTGTTAACAACTCTTTACATAAGCATTTTTGCATCACTCTAGTTATATCACTTGTGCTGTAAACCACTTAATTTTCATTATAATCAATGCTAAATTTGCTAGTGAAATGACACAGTCCATACAATATAATTAAGTTTCCTATAAAGCTTCTCTACTCTAGATCATGCAAACTCCACAAAACTCTTCAATGTATTGAAACATTTACTCGTGCTAGGTTTGTATTTGTTTATAGGAAGGAATCTTCAGACAAGAAAATCCTAAACAGTATATAATTGGGTAACTTTAAATACAGTTATTGAAAACATCCAGAATAAAACCTGTTTTTCAGTAAAGCAACTTCTAGTATTTTATAGTGAAAATCCAGTGATGTGGTCCAAGATCATAATATGATCCAACAACATTTGCTAATGTATTCTACAGGTCAATGTGTAGGAATACGTAACAAACAGTAGACAACAATACGTACCTTCTGCCAGACTTCCCATGAATGGTGCTCCTATTCCATCTTTAGCATAACTGATAAAAGAATAAAAAGATTAAATTTTTGAGCGAGTCTTAAATGTGTGTTCTACCTCAAAAGTACATTTAGGCAACAACGTAGTTCTAAAGTCAGTCCTATGTTTTGTCACAATCACCACAGGAAAGATCATGTACTGATCTTTACAACACAATGCTCTTCAATTTTTAAGACTGAAAGCAAAAATAAGCAAAGATACCTTGAGAAATGCAGGTAGTTGGCAAAAGCTGAACCAGCCTGCAAGAGTAATGCAATTGTCAACACTTTTAATACAGCATGCATAGGTCCACGCTTCTTAATTGTTTGCCATAGAGACTGTGCATATATGCAAGCAGTTACGAAGTAGGATAGGACAAGCAGGAAAAAGAATTCATGTAATCCTGTGGGGAAAAAAAAAAAGAAATACTCTTAGCTGTTATAAAGAAACATTGCTACTAGTGGTAATTAACTCAACCAAAACATGTTTTCTTATGTAAGCACTGGGAAATGCTTAGTAACTGTCACCCAAAAGTGGTAGTACAGATAAAATGAGTAAATCCTAGCCCATTTTATTCAAGAAAGTCAGTGATTTTTTTCAGAAAGCTGATTATTATTTCATCTGACAAAGTATTTTTTATTCAACAAGACCTTTTCTGAGGGTAGGAGAGATTCTGTTAAAAAACATATACCATTGTAGCACTTAAGTGAAATAGTATAAATCGCATACTTTTTTCTTGAAAAACAGAAAGTAATTGTAGCCCATTTGATCAGTCAGAAAGATATTTATTAAAGGACTCTTTCCCACCGTACCTTCGATTTTTAAAGGTACGTTCTTCAGATTAGAGAAACCCAGAACAAACTTCTGCTGAATCTATTTAACCACTGGGTGTCACTCTTGCTCCACATGAAGTAGTTTAAGAAGCACAGCAGACCAATATAGAAAACTTACAGATAAAATAGCACAGAGAACAATATTAAGTTCATAGAATGGAGGGGTAATTTTTGCACCAATCAGAAAAAAATACCCGAAGTTTTTGATATTATGCACAAACCAGAAATCCTCTTATTTTCAGTCTATTAGCAGCCTGGTAAATGTTTCCCTGATGGTCTGGGTATCTTTCTATTGTCTGGAAGCTTTGGAAACCATCACATGATCTCTCAAAGTGCAAAAACCAGTGAGCTATAAGCAAAAACGGGTAAATAGATGTTTCTCACAGGAAACTTGTGCTTTCCTTTTCCAGCCTTCCTCAAAACCAAGTGGTGCTCACAAAATCAGATTCTGAATGCTCTTCCTCCAGCAGCAAAATAACTCTGCTAAAATCTTCTAATCAGCTCCACCCAGAGACTAGAAACAGACCAATTATACATATTTTTGTATTTATGTTGAAAAACATCAGAACTGGATGAGTTCCGAGTAGTTGCTATTAGTATCATTTCTATGGGTAAAATTAGTAATTTTGGACATAGATACAGTGAAATGGGAGGAAAAAGAGCATAAAGTAGTGAAGACTCATAAATCAAAAGTTTCAGGGCTACTCTGCTTCTCTATTATACCTATACAAAAGCATGATTTATGAATGACGAAATGAGTTTTAGATTAAATCTCTTCTTCTTTCTCTCACTTTTTATCCTTCTGCTTCAAAATACGCCCACTCAAGTTGGAAAGGATTCTGTATATAAGTTATTTCTTGCTATGATGTGTGGGTACACGTGGAAAACTCTTCAGGAAAATCAGCTAGATTTTAATAAACACTACACATTTAGGACAGAAAACTCCTTCCAACCAAAGACAGATTGTGGATGATTGGCTTCAGACCAAAATGATTTGAGAATAACCTGGAATTGACAGAGAAAATAAAACATATGCACCTTAATTTGGAATACTTAACTTCAAAGATACGCAAAATGTTCTCTGACTGGTCAGCTGCCCTTAGAAATCTTAGATCCCACTGGTATCATATCTTACGTACAAAAGCCCTACCATATAAACTGATAAAAGATTACTTGCCAGGGATCAGAAGCCAGGCCTACTCCTCCCTCAAGGCAAACATCTTAATCACAAAATTACAGTCTCAAGTTCTTTCCTATACTTTCCCTACAGTCCATTTAATTTTGACATCTCCTGCATCAGGCCATGACTTTAGTAACTAAAGCGAAGTGTGATCTAATTAGAATAATCTGTAACGATTTCATTTTTAGTTGTCTGAATGAAAGAACCAAGAAACGAAGCTGGATCTTCTCTGTGATACCCTGATGTTCTAAGCTGCATGCCTCTATGGAAAAAATGATAAACATTATTTCCCAAAGATGCATTAAAAAAAAAAAAAAAAAAGGAAAGAGGAGATTATCCTTCTCAGTTCTTTGAAAGTAGACATAGACGTGTAACTTCAGTATTCTGAATTGCAACTTCTGGGTCTGTTTATCCTGGAGAAGACTAAGAAGGGATCTTATTAGTGCTTATAAATATCTCGTGGGTCAGTGTTGGGAGGATAGGGCTCTTTTCAGCAGTGACCAGAAACAGGACAATAGGCACAAACCAGAACATACGGAGTTCCATATGAACACGAGGAAAAACTTTTTTACTGTGAGAGTGATGGAGCCTGGAACAGGCTGCTCAGAGAAGTTGTGAAGTTCTTCTCTGGAGACTTTCAAAATCCACTCAGATGTGTTCCTGTGCAACCCTGTCTAGGTGAACCTCCTTTAGCAGGATGGTTGGACTAGAAGATCTCCAAAGGTCCCTTCCAACCCTTACCATTTTGTGATTCATGGCAGTGATGCACGTTTTAATTCTGAATAAACATAGGTGTTCTTCTGCAACTGTGGAAGATGTGTCATGTACAGCTCACCTGGTTTCCTACTTGTTAGAGCTAAATATATGTATCCAACACATTTACACACCTCCTTACTCAGCATGCAAGCTGTTCAGAGTTCTGCTTCCAAGTGCTCAGTCTTCCTACAAAATTAATATGGAGGTGAGATGCCTCTCTAGGACCCTCTTTAAGGGTCACGTGATGTCTTATAGCTGCTTTGCCCCTTGATTTACCAAAAGAATTCTACTACTGCTTTTTGAGAACTTCTGGATACAAAGTTCACCAAATAAAAACCACCATCAAAGTTTATAGATTAAGAAACACAGTTAAGAAGTTAGAGACAGGTAAGTCAATTTATAAGCCTTGAAAAAGGGATGATTAACAGTGCTACTTTCTTATAGATTCTGCTAAATTTTTCAGTGATATTTTCTTCCCTTCAAAAAGAGCTGCCTCGATATCATCTTGAGACCAATAATGACAGCAGGGTGTATTATTCTGAGCATAGCAGTTTGGCTCCTTCTGGGCATGTAGATTAAATCCACATATGAAGGTAGACTAAGACTACTGGGCACTACCCTTAACAGCAGACTGAGGCTAAAGACATGTTGATGATGCCTCCCAGAGCAGGGGAGCTAAGCACTGAAGTGAGGTATATACACTAGTTTGGTTTGGATTGCCCAAAGCACACAATTTGATGGAGTCATTTCTTTAGCTGCTGTCTTGGGTCACTTCTAGAAGTTTTTCTGTGCCCATTCAAAGATTTAAAATTGCACTTCTTAAATAACATCAAATTGGGACTGACAAATATCTCATCCGTGGCCTGGGATTAAGATACTTAGAAAGACCTAAACATTGAACTGAAATTCTAGTAGCAAAATGTTTTATTGTGCATGTACTTGTGTTGCACAGAATCAAATTTTACACAGATAATGAATTCATTAAATTCCTTAAAATCAGAGATTAAATTCACATTCAAGTAGAGCTTTACAATTTCAACACGGGAAAAATACCTATCAGCAAAGACATTTAGCACTAACGTTCCTTGGGTAGTTATATTTCCAGTTAGACAAGTTCTAGAAAGACAGTTGAGGGAAAGGAAGGATTTTTCTGTAATGTCAGAAAATGAATGAACATTTACTCTCTGTGAGGAAACAGCATATGAAATGTAGGAGTTTGCTGTCTGTTCCCATACTTTTCCCAGCATAGTAAGTACTGATCTGTTTGGGTGATCAGATCCTTAACTTATAAATCTAATTTTAAGAAAAAAAAATCTTACCAGATTCCCCTGCGCTAAAGTGATCTAATGGATTCCCTTCTGCATCTGGGTTTAGTAAGACCATTTCAAACTGAATATCCTCGGATTCAGAATAATTCTCCTCGCAGGTAAACTTGTCTACATAAAACACATACCATGTTTCCGGATAAGGAATCTGGGACACTGTCAGATTTTGCTCTGTGTGGTTCATAGTCACTTTGGAAGAAAACAAACAAACACAGGAGTAAATAATCAGCTAGTTTGTTTTCAGAAAATTTATCTTTGAATGAAGATAAAATTTAAATCCACAAAATCATATACAGGTTATAAACTATGTACAGGAGAAAAGAGTCTTTCATTGAAAGCTAGTCATAAAGCCAGAGACCAGAGTTTCAACATCATCTTTTGTTTCAATCAGGTGCAGGTTGGTGAGGATATGTACTGCATTCCATCTCTCAGCTTTTGAGTTTGTGGGGAGGGCTCCCTTCTGCCAGAAGTCAGTAACTGCAAACTGTGACTTTTATGCTTAGCACGTTTCTGTCCTCTAGTACAGTATTAGTAGGACTCGTTCTGCACTAGCCAACACACATGAAAAATGTCTTTGTGTATTTTGTTCTACTCTGTTTTCAAAGATATTTAGAGCTGCCAACAGTGCGTGTGCTTTAAAGGTGCAACAGCATATTTTACAGCATGTTCCCCAAACTGTAATAGACTTAATTTTAATTGACAGCTAAGGGCTGAGACCATCATCTAATAAAATTGTGTATTTCATATCAGATTGCATTTAAAACCAACTATGTATTTTATATATATATTTATGATATATAATCTGCTCACTGATCTTACCACTATTTTCATAAAACAACTGTTAATCAAGCACAATCTCTCCAAAATAAACGTCTGCTGCAAATTAAATCTGTAGCTCTGTATGTTTGGGTAAAATGGCAAGAATTGTAAGTACTTTTACACTGATTACTGAATTTGAGTGCTAATCAGTTCAACCATAAATGGAAACTATCTCTGCAGAAGAAATAGCAATATAATGACTGGGCTGTCACTTAATTCACTTTAATAGTTTAAGATGACAATGTCGAAGGATAAGGAAAGATAAAAATTTAATTAAAAATCTACAAAACAAGCTATTTCTGGTTTTTGTGGGGTTTTTTGTTTTGTTTTGTTTTTTTTTAAGCAGAGGCCTTTCTAAATGAAAAAACTGCAAACATACACACAAAACAACCTTTAGCAAACTCATTATCCCTAACTATTTTCAAGACAAAATTTAGAAGTAATTTCTACTTGTGCAAAACATTAATGTAATTTAAATAAACTTGTTACAACTTCAAAAAGTCATTTTCTGTTCTCTGAAGTTGTGAACTGATCAACATTAGGATCCAGGGAAGAAATGTATCATACATTTCCTTGTAGCAAATGTCATGAAGTACAAATCTGGACAATACATGAACTAGGAAAAAACCAAAATGTGTTCTAACACAGGCAATTTGTCTTGTATATGTAATGGTAAGTCTGCATTCCACTCCGGAGCTTCGTATCTTATAAATCAAATATAAAAAGTGAAACAGTTCCCTTCAAAAAACGCTAAGAGTTTTAATACCACAGATTTATGATTTTATGTGGTGCTTAACCCAAATGAAAGGCAAACTGAACCTGACAGGGATGGCCTTACTTTCCATCTCGATTCTCAGCTGAGTTCTGACACAGTGTTTATGTGCATCACGACTAAGGATCACACAGAGCGTGTTTAATCAGTTTTCCATCAAATCTGCAAGCTAACTCATAGGAAATTAAATAAGATAACATAAAAGTGTAATTGATTTTGCCCAAGATCAGCAAACAGATCCAACTCACCCTGTGGTCATATGATTCCTAAACACAGTAGAAAACAGTGAGTACACTGCTGGGACAGACAGGAGTGAAAGACCAACTGCTAGTTATTTCAGGAGCACTTCATGTTCAGCTCAGATCAAGTGTAGGGAAACTACATCCTTAGAAGTGACATCTGTGCAAGATTTCCTTATGACATGTTCCAGGAGATCAATTTGCTACTCTAGGGATTCTGACCACACAGAGGAAATGTATTTAAAAAAGAAGCTGTATTCACTTAAAATATATTTGAATGAAGTTTCTGATATTAATTTAAATTCCTAAAGGAAAATTTATGCTTTAAGTAGGTTTTGTAATATTATGAGAAATAAATGGTGCAAAAATTATTTAGTATGTTTGTCTTCCAGTTATATAATTGAATGCTTCAGTCTTTTACTCTTCTTTTACACTTAGATGGATACTTCAGTTAAGCTTTAACCTGATTAGCTCATCTTTGAGACTGTATTAAAAATTTTCTAACAAGTTTTGTACATCAAAGTCTGATAGGTTTGTGCTATCATAAAAATGAAAATGTAATTTTATTTTTGTTTTCTCATCTTTGAAAAATGCCATTTCTATAGCACTGGAGAACAGAAGCCTCCTAACAAATGAGTAATATTCCTTCCTAAGCAAAAGACAAAAAGAACCTACCTATTCTTCACTAGTATAATTCTCAGTTCAAATACTAAAAACATTTGAATGCGAGATTCGGTGATGAACAGCAAATTATAAAACTAAAGGGTGAAAGAACATTAAATGATAGTACAGGCAAGTTATAAAGTAGAGCCATCATAACCCAGATTAATTTTTGCAGATGACCTTACAGGCAGGAGAGGAAAAAAAAAAGAAAAACTAATGATTATGAGGAAAAAAACTGCAACAGAACAAACAGAGAAAAAAAGCTTTGAAAGTACAAACCCACCCTTTTACTGAGTACTTTGGCTACATACTCCCACCTTACAAGCATTTGCCTCAGAAATTTAGAGGTAATTGCAGCAGTCTCCATCAGTTTGCCTCTAATTTTTTTTTCATTCCACTACCATAAAAGTTACAATGTAAACTGTCCCAAGCATTTAGTTTGTCCCAAGCATAAAGTTTGGCTGTTTGCATTAAAGTCACTAGTTGCCAAGGGCTGTTCATTTTCCAGCAGTATACTAAACTGTAACTTGCAAAGTCTTATGAAGTAATGCAAACAAAGCAATTTTATTTCCTTGTAATAATTTTTAATTACAGAAGGCCAAAGTCCTGCTTTTACTTATGTTGATGTGAAGTCCAAATTCACTGAAATAAATATTCTAAATACACAGATAACTTACCAGGGTTCTAAATATACAGATAACAAAAGTTTGTAAGGGGAAAAGAAAACAGCAACTCACTTGTCAGCTGAGCTTTAGAGAAATTCTCTGTACAGCTGTGATCTTGGACACTGTTCTGCAGCTTCTGCCATTCCTTTGCTTGAAACAGGTGAAGTCTAGCTGCTTTTGTCACAGCTACTGCTACATTCTTGATTCTGACACACAGAACAGCATGGTCACCTTGATATTTAAAAAATAAAATCAACTACTCTGCCTTTATGTGAGTTAAAAGCAAAATGCTAGCATGACATAGTTTTTTAATAAGTAACAGCATTAAAGCTCACTTCCCATAAAGTCTTTATTCTCTTTCAGAAACAATTTCTGTCTCTATGATGGTACTTAAACAAATGTTCAGCATAACCCAAATGCAATTAAACTTCTCTACTACAGCCTTTCTCCCCTCCTCTTTTTATTTTTTTAAAGATTACCAGATAACCTTTCTTTTTTTTCCCCCTCCTCCCACCCAAAATTTTATTTTCTCACGTTCAAGTAAAGACAGTGCTTCCATTGGTCTCAATAACCTGTTCAAAGTCTAATATTTTATGACCTTTGTAGCATGATCATAAACACTACAGTGCAGCTATTGAGTCTAATACCAGGTTTGTGCCATGTTTTTCTTCATTAGATTTTTTTCTTGCAAACATTTTTATATCCCTCTCACACTACTCCTCCAGTCTAGGAGGAAGCCTGTGTAAGTATTATCTTCATGGCTGTCTTTTGAAACATTCTGCAGAACTCTTGTGTAGCAAGGAGAGTACTTTCCAACCTATATCTCTCCAGTCACCATTCTAAAGGGATTCTAGCCCATTGCTAGACCTTTTAACTACAAGGAATTATTAACGCAGGAAATAAAAGCCACTGGGAATAATCAGGTGTGAATTTACATTCTGATGCACTGGACGCTAAAACCACCCAGTGACGTAAAACAGACACGTGCAATCCTTAGCCCTGCTCTAGTCTGGAGGGAAGGAGAGATGCGTGTGAAAGTTAAAATGCCTCTGCTCTCCCATATACCCCCGCCACGTCAGGCTGTGGGAGACGAAGGGAGGCACAGCGCTGAGCTCCCACGACAGCACTTTTCCGTTCTCTGATAAACAGCCACTGGGTTCACGTACCACAACCTGCTACCACCTCCCCGTCTCCACTGCCGCGATGCAGCCCAGCGGGGTCCTGCTTCCGGACGAGCTTCCCATCGCCGCCCCCCGCCGCTGCCCTAGGCTCCTCACGGCCCGCAGAGCGGCCCAGAACTGCTGCCCGGCCCGGCCCCGCCGCCGCTGCTCCCAGCGCCCCTCAGGCCACCGCCCTAACGCCCCCTCCCCGCGCGCCCCAACGGCTCCTCGCTTCCCGACACCCCCCCCCCCCCCACGTTTCAGGACGCCGGACAGGGACTGTGCGGACAGGCCACGC
>JANHFX010020899.1:0-26043 GCA_027560015.1 Chloroceryle amazona | reverse complement strand
AGGGGGTTGAGTGTGAGGGCATTAGGGCCGTGCGAGCCGGGAAGCAGCAGCAACAGCTGCATCTCGGGAGCCGTGTGCGTGAAGAAGGGGGAGCAGACGTGATTACTTCAGAATTTATTTAAGGCCTGGTGGAAACCACTGCAGCGGCTTCTAGGGGAAGTCCCCAGCGCCGAGGAGCGCGCTGAGCCCGGCAGCGCCCTGTAGCCGCGCCCTCCGCCCCCACCTCTGCCTCGCGTGCTGCGCCTCCAGCCCCCGGCGGTGCCGCCCGCCCAGGCTTCGGGCCACGGCGGGGGAGCGCCTGCCCACGCCCAGCGTTTCCAAATGCCTAATATTAATTACACGCCTGGACTGTTCAGATTATAGCAGATTTTACCACTGCATTGTCATGGTCGGATTACAGCAGATGATACATTTTATTACACTATATATCCGATTAGATGAGATGTACCGGCGTTAACCTGAACTCAAAAATATTACCTACTAGAGCAGTTTAGAGCTCTCGTACTGTTTTCAATACCGACATCACCGAGTCATCGGCCAGGACTAGTACAGCGGCGGGGCGACGGCAGTCCCTGGCCCGTGGCAGGGAGCCGGTGACGGAGCCCCGGGTGTAGCTGGTTCTGCCCAGCGGAGCCGAAGGCGCCCAGAAGGAGCAGGCCGGTGTGCGCCGGGCCGGCCGCGGGTGGCCTGCTGTGGCTCTCCCCGCTACCACTGCTACGGCTCCAGCGCCGCCGTTCCTGCTCTGTACCGCTGCGCTCAGGCTCTGCACGGTGTCTGCCAGGCAGCGATGAGCTGTGGGCCGAGGACTTCTTCCTGTAAAGCAGAAAACCGCGTTTGCTTTGATCATTCAGGCAGTCGTGCGTGCGCGTGGACTTCAGTCACGCACAGCGGCATAATTAGCCTGGGAGCTATTGAGGAATCAGAGAAGCCAGATACGGCTCAGTTAGGTTTAACAAAAGACGAGAAATTAAATAAAGATGCTTTCGCCCTGGCCCCTCCCCCCTGTAATCGCATGCCTCCAGCTGCAAAGATGCTGTTGCTCTAAAGGGGCTGCTGGAGCTTTAAGACCCGCTCCCCCCCTCCTGCTCACGACAATGGTCTGAGCCGAGCTCTGCTTCCCAAAGCAAAATTTGTAATATGCCATTTTTCCCATGGATGCTTCTCCTCTTGGCTGCTGACGAAGTGACCGACGAAAATGCTGAAATGCCAAGCAGCCAGTCTTGCCGGAGGACGGGTGCGGGGGCTTGGGTTTCCTCGGAGCAGCGCCTGTGTCACCATTTTTAGGAAGATGGTCCAGGAGTGCTCGGCTGTGTGAGTCCCCGCTCGAAGCCGGTGGAGACTGCGGTTGTTACTGATCAAGTGAA
Organism: Chloroceryle amazona; assembly: GCA_027560015.1. NCBI lineage: Eukaryota > Metazoa > Chordata > Aves > Coraciiformes > Cerylidae > Chloroceryle > Chloroceryle amazona. Next base: position 24,679 of record JANHFX010020899.1, on the reverse strand, counting down.
ATAGCAGACGCCGAAATAAAAGCCACTAGGTATTGAACCTTCTATTTCTGAGTTAGACGTTCCCTCCGTAGCCCTGATACCCTCTGGGAGGTGAGGTGCAAATACAAAATCTTGCTGTCTGCCTCTTGCTGTAGTACTTGTGTGATATTGAAATGCATTTCTGTAATGGTAGTTGGGAGTTGGGGAATTTCAGACTGAAAAACGTGAAGCTAACTTCTATCTTTTGGTGCGGTTGAGGGAGATAGGAGGCCAAAAGGATGACATAAAGAATAAATAGTTGGAATGACTAATTTTTTTTAAGGTGCTGTGTTGATCACCTGCTTCTCTGTGGAAGGAGTGCAGGATGCTTTTGCTAAAGGTGATATCATAGTTTAGTGGAGACTGGCAGGTGAGGAGTTAACTAGGAGGAGGAATATGCATGTAATGCAACTCAGACAATAGGAAGGATTTTCCTTATGGAATTATACCGTGCTGCTTAAGATTGATCTTGCTGAGAACATCTGAAAAGACATAATTTCAGTAAGAAATGGTTTTGTTAGCCCCTAAATCTATTTAACAATTTAAAAAATAAGTAGCTTGTAAATGCAAAATATCTGGAATGATCCAATGAAATGAGTTTTCAAGCTGATGTCACTGTGGACCAGATAGAATGTATGGTAGTTAGATTTCTACTTATTTTTCCTGCAGCAAAATTGCAAGTAACTTGAAATGACTCCTCAACCTTGGTGTCCAAATCAAACATCTGAGTACACAGAAAAGCTCTTAAAATCATTTATGGAATGAGAGGTGAAGGAATAAAATTAGATATACATCTAAGGTGGTAGCCTTCAAGGTGAGCAAAATGAATGCTTGTCTAAGAGCCTTTGTCAAGCAGAAGCCAAGTAGTGTTCTGTATTCTCATTACCAGAGCTTGCCCAGGTGAAAGAAGTCCAGCTGGTAAACTATTCCCAGGCTCCATGAAATTATGAGAGATGTTTGCTGCAACATTCACTAAAAAAGAAGTAATTCCAAGACCCTTGTACAGATGCAGATAACAGAAACAGAAGATGTCAAACAGGGTGGGGTCCAATGAGAAGATGTCAACTTTTTAATTTTCCTCCTTTACAGGATTTCAAGTAGTTTTAGAAAAAGTCAGTATTGAGGATGCACTTAAACACCTGGTCAATACATAATTATCAGCATCTGTAGATAGAAGATAATGTAAGAGAATTGCTATCAATGTAGTTATTAATGTTAGCTAAACCTCCCGAAAAGGAGGTTTAGCTAAGGGTGGGCATATACTGTACTGTTTGTTGCAGTATTTGACCATTCACTCATCTGAATGTCTAAACTGAGCTGCAGAATTCCTAAATGAGCTAATACTGAGTTCACTCTTAATGGAGACATAATGCAGGTAATGTTTTAGATTTGCTGTGACATTTTTTCATACTACCTGGAAAGTCTTCAATGCAATGACAATAAAATACTTCCTCCCCCCCCTCCCCGAACAGATCACTTTAAACAGCTACTTCTTTTTGTGAGTTAAATGTTGTTTGTTTAGAGAGCCTGTTCATGATATCTCATAATATTGTAGGCAGTGGTCAGATAACATCCAGTGTGTTCCCTAGTCATGCATAACAAACACCTGTGATTTTTATGTTCCTGTTTGGAGGTAGTAAGATGACAGGAAGTTGATGGCTTGCCTCTATTAGTGACTTTTTCAACCATCTACACTGATCCAAACCCACGGAAGTCCATGATAGAATTTTCATGAATTTAAGCAGTTATGGGATTAGGCTTCATGCAAATGACTGGAGAAAACACTGTACCAATCAACTTGGAATAGATTTTGCAGTAAATGGTGTAGTAGCTATACAATGGACAAGAGCGTATTTAGAGAACTTCAGTGTGCTGCCTCATGGGCTGCCATTGTGTATGACTATGATACCTGAGCACTTCAGGTCTAGTGCTACTATTAAAATAAGTGCATAGGCTCTGTTTCAATTTAGAATATTTCTCAAGTTATTGAATTGCCTAAAAGTCTTTTTCTAGAAAGTGTGTGTGTACAACATGGATTTTTAAGGGAAGCAGTAATTTTTCAGTACCCTACTCTCCCTTCAGAACTTCTCAGAGGGTTTGGGATAGTAATAAGGTGCTCCACAAGTTCAGTATCAGTTGCAGTCCTTGAGAGTTTTGGGCACTTCATGTACTCCCTGATTGAGGGCATTGTAATGTCTGCTTTGTGGCTCCTGATCAATCAGTGTTTGTGTATTAACAGTAAAATGCCGGTAACTTAAGTGTATATTTCACTGTGGGATTGTTTTGCTTACATTGAAAATACTAGGTAAAGTGGTAAACTTTTTACTGCAAAGATACTAAGTACGGTATTGATGGAGCTTTTATTATTTTTTTGTTTTTAAAGACAGAGAAACACATTTTAATTTATTTATTTTTTTTTTACTTGGCTCACTCAAGCCTAACTTTAATTAATTTCTGTTACTGCAGGGCAAGTCAACCTTTTCCTGGCAAAGGAACACAAAATTTCTCTTTTTTTCCCTTTGAATAAAGAGATCTATAGATGCATGTTTAGGTATTAATGAATTATATGTTCACCTTGTTATGCCTTTTCCCTCCATTCCTTCCTCTTTGTAATCCTTCCTGTATGGGAAGTATTGGACAGAATAATATACATGAGGGCTTATTCTGTTACTATGGTATTCTGTGCTCCTGAAGATAGAGGACAGGAGGTCTTTAACCACCACTTGCAATTCCTAATGCTCACTGAAAGAAACTCCAGCTCCCTCAGTATTCTTTCTTGGATGCCTGTGTTCCCTCATGTATAACTGAGCATGCCTCCAGTCACATCCTGACAGAGTAAGATGGCTGCTGCTTAGTAGTGGGTTGCTGCTGCTGCTGCTGTAGTTACCTGGTCTGTTTTTCACTTACTCCTGAGGACCAGGATGGTTAATGAAGGTCTTCGTTATCATTTCCCTCTCCACTTCCATTCCTCTTCCGACTCAAGTCTTCTGGGTGCAACAGCCTGCAGTTCACCTCTAGTGGCACAAAGAGCAGCACGAACTTGCTCCATGCGTGGTTGGGCACCGCTGGTGTAATTAAAGATTACGATTTGAGGTATTAGAATATGAAACCAAGGTGGTTGCCTGTCTTTCATGTGACCAGAGTCTTGGTAAAGAAATCCTTAGTAAATTACTTCAGTGGGAATTTACTCAGACTCTTTGAAGCTAACACCTGGTAACTGGTTACAGAATTCGGAGTTTAGTCAATTTAAGACCATGTTTCTTTCTTTGAGTAGAAAGCAAGTCTGTTTCTTGTTTCTTTGTGTTTTGTGGGTTTTGGTTGGTTGGTTTTGGTTTGGTTTGGTTTTGGTTTAGTTTTTTTTGGGGGGTGGAGTTTGTTTAATTGATTAATTGGTTGTTTTTTTGAGAGGATGGTGTTAGGAAAACCTGCCTTTTTTTTTTATCCCCCAATTAGAATATGACGTGTTCATATTTTTATTTCTCATCAATGGTGTAGTCAGAAAACTTCCTAAGTGTACCAAGCACCTTGTGACTTTATGTATGTTGTGAATATTGACTGGCTAAGAGATTATGACCTTTAATAGGAACAACTTTGGTGTTGGAATTTTGGGGAAAAATATTTAATTTTATTTACTTTGGATTCTAGAAGGAGAATATACCATGTAATACTGTACATATGTGTATCATGCCAAGCTAGGCTTCAGTAGCTTTTCAGTCTTTATTCTAAAAATATTTTTTTCATTATTTTCTTTATTGTGATTCCCTGGGTGGGTGAAAAAATGTAAAGCATTAAAATATTTCCTCAAACTTTTGCCAGAATATAAGTGAGGCCATAAAAGTTGAATTATAAGACTTTTCAAGCTTTCATATTTAAAATGTTCTGACATGTGGCATTTTATTATCCAGTATAATATTGTAGCTTTTGTGTGTGTGTGTGTATTTTCTGACAAAGTGCAATTGCCTATGTTTCCAAAAATAAGCATGTATTTTTATTTAAATTGACATGTCTAAAACATGTGTGTTTGTTTCCCATCCTCATGTGGCTATGTTTTCAGATATCTCTGTTTTTTTGAGGCTAGTTGTTTTGGGGATTAGTTTTGTTCGGTTGTGTGGTTTTGGTGTGGTTTGGTTTGGGTTTTTTTTGTTAGATATTTTCATTTTGTTTTTAATGTCACTCAGAGACTGGGGCATTTAATGTAAATAGCAATACCTGAAAATGTTGCCATACTTGTAATCAAGTACAACTGAGGTTTATTTTTTAGCTTTTAATGTGGTGGGGTTTTTTTACTTTATAAATGCAATGACATGAGCCACAATGTGTGGGGGTTTTGTGGTTTTATTGTTGTTTTGTTTTTTTTTTTTAATTTATTGTTGTTTTGGTTTTTATTTCAAATTTCTCTCCAGCCTTATTTAAATGTACATTAAATTTCAGAATCGCTGTAATAAGTGAGTAAATTCTTTGAATTTAAAACTCAATGCAGGCACATGGAATTACTGAGTATGGAAGGGACCTTTGGAGGTCATCTGTGCCAACCTCTTGCCCAGTGCTGGGCCAACTGTAAAATAAGATCAGGTTGCTCAGTGCAGGTTTTGGAAATAAAAATAAGATCAGTGATCACTGTAAATTTCTGAAGTTTAAGGCAGATCAGTTTTGCTTGTATTTTGTGACACTACCTGAAAATTATAAGCAAAGTTACTTTGCAGTTTAGTATTGTGGCAAACTGTTGTAAACTTTGTTGTAAACTTAGAGAAGGGATTCTGATGCTTCAGGTACATTTGTCTTCACTCATCCTCCCTTTACTGTTACTTTCAGGTCTGAATTCTTTTCCCCTAAAAGGACTTATCAAAGACATGTAACTGTAATTGCCTTGTAGTAGCTGATAGGAATATATTTATGAGTGAAAGGAATACTGCCCAGGGATAAAAGAAGTCTTAGCATAGGAACTGACACGTACAAATGTTTGCACAGACTCAGTAAACTTATTTTTGCATTTAATTTTTAGTCTGTATATGGAGTTGAATGAGGAGCTAATAGCTATTAAACTGTATAAAACCCATTCGGAAGAGTAGAGGGCTGGTAAACTTCATCCTGATCTTTGATCCTTTGGATGTTTCTGGTCATATAGTTATATACAGTCAGTTGTATGACAGAGGAGCAGGTTCTCAAACCATGGGCTGATAAACACAATTAGAAAACATATCCAGATGACAGTTTGTGACTGTATTTGGTCTATCCAAAAGTTACAGTTTAGAAAATCAAGTCCTGTGAACCTAACTCAACTTTGAAGCAGTAAGAATGAAGGACAAAAAGTAAGTTTAAAGATTTTTTTTTTTTATCCTGCTGAGTTCTGTTTTAAGTAGAATAGGTAACTACATGAATTAATAAGAACTGTGTACTTGAGAAAAATACCTTCCACATATGCATCCATCTGTTATTCCCAAACTGTATATATATAAAGTAGTCCAGGATCCAGCTGACCTGTCTATATGATTGATTAATGTGTATATAGGGAAATGTATCTGAGATGTATCAACAATTCTGTAAACTCATAGATCAGCCACAAAACCACGTATGGCATTGTAGGTCTACGGCATAATAGAAGTGAGTGCCAATAGCCTTATTTTGAGCTTTTAAAAACTGCACATTGAATGTGGCCGGGTCTCCACTATAAATACAACTGAAAAAGGCATATACTTTTGACAGAAAGAATGACTAATTCTGTTTAATTTACTAGAGAGAACACTTTCATTGTCTAATGGTTGAAATCCTTCCTGTATAAAATACGCTTTAGTTTAACACAGATTTATGGTCTGTGATTAGTGGGACAACAGTAGGTATAGTGATTTCTTCTGATTCCACTGTACGAAATAGTTCAGTTGATTATATTATGAAACCAGAGTAAAAATTCTTAGTTTTGGTGGGTTTTAATCACCAAAATGAGGTTTAAATTCAAAGTTACATGGAAGGAAATTCAGAAATTGCTCTCTTCCCTTACTGGAAATTTAAAAATAAAATTGCTGAGAGTATGACCACATTAGCAATCGGACCTAACTGTTCATAGCAGTAATATTTGTATTTGATGTTTTAATGAGAATCCCTCAGTTTTTTCCATCTGCATTGTGCTGGCTTTGTTCTCTATGTGCTTTTGGTGTGTGCAAACTGAATTCCTTTCAGCTATAATTAAACTGGAAGCTTACTCTTAAATCTAATGTCCTGACCTCGTGTGTGAACCACATCATCATGTGGTTAAACAAAGGTTTCCTAATACCTGCATACCATCCTAAGTCTCTGAAAAATTCAAGAACTCTTATAATTTCCTGGCATGATTCACTTCCTACATGAAGATCCATATATATTTGTGTCCTCCTATTTGTCCTCATCTGCCAATCTTCTACTACTAAATTGTGATTGGTCTGTTTGCTGACACTCTTCCTCTACTTTTGTTGAAGTCCTTTTTCTGATTTACCTGACCTACCTTATGTTGCAGCCCCTCTATGTGAACCTCCCTTTTTCCTTTTTTATTCTTCCTTTTAAAATTCTTCCAATATTCTTGGTATTTTGATTCTTTCCTGCTATCAAGGAGAAAGTTCATAAAGAGTGCAATAAGGTCCTGGAAAATGGCTCTATTCTTGAATGTGTGCTGGAAGGAGGCTGGCATTTCTTGGGAAAGGTGTTAAATGGTGGCAGCCTCAGGACATTGAAAGCATCCCATCTGCTGATAGGTATAAGAATGGTATCATAGAATCATCTAGGTTGGAAAAGACCCATGGGATCATCATATCCAACCTTTCACCCTACTCTACAAGTTCACCCCTAGACCATATCCCCCAACACTACATCTAAGCGATGTCTTATTATAATGGTATAATATGACAGATGAAGGTTGGTGTTTTTTTGTTTTGTTTTGTTTTGCTTTGTTGTTGTTGTTGTTTGTTTTGTTTGTTTGTTTTTGTTTGTTGTTTTTGTTTGGGGGTTTTTGTTTGGTTTGGTTTGGGTTTTTTAAGAAAAAAAATATTTTCTAAAACCAGGAAGATTCAAATCAGTAAATTGGAACAGCATGGCAGGTATGTCATTCATGAAGAGCTGTAAGAAATCTGCCTTTGGGAACCCCACAATAGACCTGCAGTTGTTGGAAATTTGTTTCCTTTTTTTTGGATTGATGACCTAGGAACACTCTAGAGACGCTGGGTTCCCTTCAGAGTTTTTCTGGGGTCCTTGTTTTTGGCTCCCACAGAAGATTCACGTGAGGACATAGTCTGATTCCCTTTCCTCAGCTCTTCACTGTTTCAAGTATTAATGCATCCCTTTCTGACACATCCTACTGGCATTTCTGATCTGGCCCAGGTTTGCATACTGCTTTTTTATATTTGTGTCCAATCTGAGAGTGCAGAAGGAGAGAGGGTGCATATCATTCCAATGGAATAATGGCATTGATCTCCAAACTGCCAGAAAGTAAAGTACATCACCAGTCTGATTGCAAGAACTGCTACCTTTTATAGATTCTCCTGGGGCAGTGAGCTGTGGGAAAAATCTTCCACATAACTGCTGCCAACATCAGGAATTACCCACCTGTTCCCTTCCTTCTTTGTGGTCTTATTCAAATATATCTTAACTTGAATTATTTTATGGCGATGGAGGCACTGATGTATTAGTGCCATTTCAATATGAAAGGACATTGTGGTGCTTCCTGTGGAGCCTGTAGTTTAGGAGAAGCAAAGGTTTCTGGAATAGAAAGTTTTGAACCTCATGAGTAATGGAGATGTGCAGCATTGAATCAGGTAATTCTGAATAAATGTACCGGGCCTAACTATATTAGAGATGTGAGGAACTTTTTGCTGTCTAGCTCTTCAAGCTATCGCTTCTCTTGCATCTAATTGATTACTAAGTGGATAATAGCCACAAGCAACCTTTAACTTGCCTCCAGTCCAGACACCTTTCTAAAATCAGGATCAAGACCTTCCTGAAACCTCAGTAGTGAAGCTATTGCCTGTGAAAACTATTCAGTAGTAGCTGACAATTCATGCTGAGATACCGGTGTTTGGTGCCAGCTTTTCTAGTTGTCACATCTGCCAAAAAAGTGAAAATGAAGAATGCTAAATTCTCTATGAATATTCAGAATATGGTCAAGGCCAGGTAATCTTCATGTAGCTATATAATTTACACAGAAACTTTTAGCAGCAAGCAGCGTTAGCACAGGGATTGCTTGTGACAGTGATAGCAGGAGAAGTTGGTTTTAATGAGTTAAGTACAGGTGTCTTAGCACTTTAGTTCCCTGGTGCATGGTCTGTCTTTAAGTTACATTCTGTAACAGCTCAACCTTCAATTTTTCACAAATTCCACTTTCAGAAGTGTCATTTTCTTACTTTAGAAAGCAGATCAGCTTAAAGAATGCATAGATCTAATCTATCATATTGAGATAGATATGATATGATAGATAGATATGATAGATTATTGAGACTGAAATAGTAAGAATGTTACATGGCACAATTAATAGTGGAAGTGTCAACCACAGGTATTGTAGACAAAGTCATGTCAAGAAGGTTCACATCAGATTCCTAAGTAAAATATTTAACTTCCAGTAAATGAACCAAAAGCACCTTGATCCTACTTCCTGAGATAAAAGGCTTCCAATAGTTACTACAGTAACAGTTTTCAGAGATTAACCCTTAATATGTATAAAGTTATGTTTGCTGTACTTCAGTCATACTAGAGAAATATTTTCTGATTCTTCGGGTGACTGATATCATCTATTATTAACACAGTCTTTTTATTTGAAAAAATAAATCTGATCTTTGAGACCTGACATACATTTAGGGGTTTGTTTCTTTTTTTTTTTTTTCCATCTGCTGAATCCTGTATCTCATAGCTTACTGAAGTAAGCTATGAAGTAACTTCAGCTGAGGGTGGGAGTAATTAGATAGAAAAATAGATCAAACTAGCATTGTTAAGGCAGCGTGATATTGGATCAATGGTTAGTCTGAGCTGTACTGTAGAAATGCCTAGAACAGGACAAAATGTGGCAATTAATGACAGCTGTTGGCATCAATACCAACAATTCAAGAATGATGTTAAGTAAGAGAGGGAAGAAAATCAACAATAAAGGAGACTGTGTTTGCAGAGGAAGTATGTTCTGTCATTTAAGAGAGATTATTTGCAAAACTATTAATTTAAAATATTCTGTTAACCTCCATCTCCTTCCAGTTATTCTTTTTCAGTGTAGGAAGCACATTCAAAGTCTTTGCTGTGTGGAATTAGCCACTGTATTTAATCCCTGTCTATCGACCATCTGATTAACACTGCAAGCACAAAGTTGAAAGAGGGAACAATGCAATGATCTACTCTCTGTGTCCGCGTGACAGAGTTAATTCCTCTTATGAAACCCCCCAAATGTTTTTCTACTGAAGATCTTTTCCTTGATGTGTTTTTTTTTTAAAGAAATGATGTGTGAAGTGATGCCAACGATAAACGAGGACACCCCAATGAGTCAACGGGGGTCCCAAAGCAGTGGCTCCGACTCGGATTCTCACTTTGAGCAGCTGATGGTGAACATGCTGGATGAAAGGGATCGTCTCCTTGATACTCTTCGGGAGACACAGGAAAGCTTGTCACTTGCACAGCAACGCCTACAGGATGTCATCTATGACAGAGACTCCCTCCAGCGACAGCTTAACTCAGCATTGCCTCAGGTATGCAGTTTATAAAGACTTTTTTTTTAGGTTCACCGATTTTCTACTTAATGCCACTTACTTTAACCGTAATCAGTATTTATTCCTTGAGGCCCATATTCTGCTCCCATTGATGTCAGCTGTAGAACTCCTGTCTATTTATAGTACCTCCTTGGGACCTGTCTTCAAAATTAAGAGTAGGGGTAATACTGTTGACTTCAAGGAGAGCAAGATGAAGGCCTGTAGCTACTGGTTCTTTTGGCTGTTGCTCTAGCATTTACAACAGATAAGGGATCATTTAAACTAAAGATCCAATGGTGGGAATGAAGAAAGAAAGAATCAGCATGTTTCCTACAGACTCTATTGCAGTTATTCCAGCATTACAGCAAAAAAGCCTAGCTTATGTAGATTAAATGAAGTACTATACAAAACTAACTAATATCTTAGTATTTGTTTATTTTAAAATAATTATATAAATTTCATTATCTAAAATTACCTTGATCTTTTTAAGGAAAAGCAAAATTAATTCCTTCATTAAAGAAAATAATATGCTATATTTCAACATTATCAATATAACATTATTTTTCAATATACTAGAATTAAAAGCAAGGAAACATCTTAGTTCAGTCTGTGTATCTGGATAGAGATTTGAAATGCACCATGCAGTTTTTCGTCATGTTATTTTCTTTGTGTCTCTCAACTGTCACTTACTGAAGAATTCGATTGTAGTCATGAGAGCCTGGGCATACTTTCCTGGGCAAGGTCATTTACTTAGTAGTTAGAGAAGAAGGAAGATCCACCCATGTGATTGTAATAAGGAGATGGTAAGGATGAATCTAATGAATGAGAAGGTTCTTAAAGATAGAAGAGGAGAAGGGCACTCACTGAAGTAGGGAGTGGTGGTAATTTAAGGGCTAACCCTGGCAGGTTATTGGGATAGGGCTGAAAAAGAGTGAACTGAAATCATTTGAAGAGTAGCATTAGCAACTTCAGCATTAGGTCCAGGCATTAAGAATAACTGTGTTTGATGTGGGTTAAACCAGAAGGAGTAACAATGATCTTGATATAGAGTAAAATGAATGGCTGGTTTGTTTTGTGTTGGCTGGGTTTTTTTTTTAATGTTTAATTAGTGGTCAGTTAAGCTCCTTTTCCACTGCTCTATCTTCACAGAAGAGTGTAAAAGAATAAGTGAAAGATGGCTAAGATCCTTTATTCAAAGATTTGTTGCTAGAAATGTGAAGAAGAGGAGGTTCTGCCATCTGTGAACTCCCATTCGGTGTGCTGCTTAGTATAGAGACACTCTCCGCTCAGCCCATAGTGAAGTATTTCAACTGAGCACTAGCCGGTGTCTAAGCCTTCATGTTTCTGTGCCTCACATAAGCAAAACTCATGCTAAAATTCAGGAGACTAGGTAAGGAGAATAATATTCAGCATGTGTGATACAAAGCCTAAAAGAAACAAAGATTCTAAGGAACTGGATCATAATATCACTTTAATTTTTATTTCTTCTAGTAAACATTAGCATTCTGTGGTTTTTGAATGATAGCTATATACCCTCAGAAAAGGGATGCCACTTGTCGGGTAAATGTGTTGTACTATGTTGTACCATTACGAATGCATATTTCAGGTAGCATTCATCCATATATCTAAGTAGAGGTATGGGTTTCCTGTATGAGAAGCTGTGTTGCATACTGCTTACACTTTAAAGTAGAAGCAGATTTTTTCCCATCAGTTAGGTTGTCTGGATCTTCATGTAAATAATTCAGTTCTGTGGAAATTTTTTCTATAAATACAGAACGCTGGTCTAGTAATACAGCATTGTAGTAATACAACCTTACAAGAAAAAAAACCCTCCCACTTGACTGCCGTACTATTTTGCTTCCTTTCTAGACTTGAGATATTTTACATAGTACTTTTATAATATATTTTTTTTAATGGTTTTATGAATGGCAACCTTGCATTTCTAGATACCTCACATATTTCTATGAAAAAATGCTACCCAGTATTTCTGTTGTGAAAGGGAAGAATTCTGTGTTCAGATGATGTAAGAGATGTATACATAAACACATGATAACTGTATGATAACTAGTTAGTTATAATGTGACATCTAACAAATCTTGCATTATCAGAATATAATTCTTCTAGCTCCTGATTTCTTGAGTGGTTCTTGAAAATTCAATTATTTCTTAGCATTTACATAGTGCTTTGCATGTAGAAAGTGTGTGTTGACACAGTTACATTTTGAAGCATATTTGTTAGGATAGTGTTTCATTTATTGCCTTAAGCAGTTCAAAATATGATCTGGAAAAATCACCACACTTTTCATAAATAGAATCAGAACCTGCATGACAACTGGGGTAATAACTGAGCAATGGAAAGATCTTTTCTGATTTGAAATAGGAAATAATAATTTTAAATATGATGCTTGAGGTATTGTTTAAAGCTGTTACAGTTGCAGCTTATAATACTATAGCCAAAGTATGAATCATGATAGTAGATGGCTCTTAAGTTTTTATACTGATGTATGCTATACAGTTACAGTACACTATACAGTTAACTGCATCTTTCAAATTTGAGTTACAGAAACATAGTTGTCTTGCTAATTGATATCACCGAAGTAACTTTTATTTCAATTAGGTTAGCAGTCTTAACTTTGTGAACATCTATGTTTAACTGAATAGCTATGTTTAAGGGAAAGTGAGCAGGCAATTACAGACCAGTTAGACTAAATGTAATAATAGAGAAGACTGTGAAACTTATTTTGGAGGAAAAACTAATAGTAAGTCAAAAGTTAACTTAAAAATATGACAAGGATTTACAAAAATTATCTTTATACAGAATAACTCAACATCCCTCTTTGGTACCAGAATTGTTAGACTAGGGAACTGTGGTATCTCTGAAATAAATGCCTTTTGAAGTGGCTTCAATAGATGTGAAGTAAGAAAAAGTAAGACAATTAGTGAGGTAAGTAAGAAAAGAAGAGAGGAATCATTTTCATTTACAGTAGGCATTGACATCATGGAATGAGGCTGGTAGTTGTAGGTGATTAAGAATGTGTTTTGGGATCAATTTTTGTTACTTTAAACACAAGAAGGAGGAGCATAGTAGTGGCAATTTTAGATGACAGAAAACTGAGTTGAATAGTCAACTAAGGGACTAAGTATGATAGCTCACAAGAACAGAAGTGACAGAGGTGGAATGATATTGCATGGCACAAAGATGAGTGCCCTATATCTAGCAGCTAATAACAAAAATGTGTTCTGATCTTTTAAGTAGCAGTAGTAGGTAGGGAAAACATGCTATACAACAGTTGAAGACAGCCAATAAAAGGTGCGTGTAATAAAGGCAAATACCATTCTTAAATGTATTATGTACAAGATTTCTATTAGAAGTAGATAAGTATTAATGCAGTAAAACCAAGGGGTGGTTTGAATCTTGTTTTCTGGACTTTGGCTCGGTAGGAATTGAAATCCAACCTCAAGTTGGAGGAGATTTCTGAGAAAGGAGGCAATAATATCTTTGCATGAAAAGACTTATTGAAGTTTTCTTCATTCTGGGGAACATTGAGTTGACAGGGAATATGAATGGTTTCCTAAGTTTGTTTTGAGAGGCAGGAAGATCAAGTGACTAGGTAAAAAATGAAAGAAATAGTTTAAGCAAGAAATAATGTTGATGGAGGAAGAAATTAATATTGGGTACCACAAATGCTTTGTTATCAGAAGAAGGTGTTGAATTTTCAAGGAATGACATTCAGAATCCAGCTTTCTTAGACAAAACAGGGTGAACCACCCAAATTGTTTTTAAGATTAAGGTGGTGTAAAAGACATTATATATGACAGTACCTCTGGTTGACCTCTGAACTTGACCTGGAACACCCCTGGGTGTTCCTGGTCTTTATTTCAGACTTTATTGTTGACAGATTCTACTTTGTGTCCTATAATTCACACAAAGAATGAAACATGAGTTTGAGTATTTTTACTAAGAGTATTAGAATTACATGATAGTAAGTACATTTAAATTTAGAAGCGTTCTGTGCTTAATAGGTCTTCTGATACTGAGGATCTAGTTCACAAGTGGTCTTGTTTATTCTTCCCAATAAATATTCTTGCCTGTTGACAGCAGAAGCCTCTAAGGAAAGTGTGTTTGGATTTGCACTGCATGTTTACTTATAATAGGAATAATAATAATTACTAAATACAAGTCTACTGTCATCTTCTTCAAAATGTTGCAAAATAATTTTTTACTCTGTGATAAAAATTGTCATCATTACTTGAAAATCTGTTCTTTCTGGATATAGACAGTAGAATTATTTGGGTTGTGGGACTGCAATGCTAAAAAGAATCCTTTGATATCCCCTCGTAACCTACAGATTTCAGCTAAAATCTAATTGTTAGCTACAATAATTAAGTAATAATATCAGTAGTAGAAATATACTGGTTTTCAGTAAGGTTTTATTTCATCTAATAAGATACCACTTATTTAGAAATCCTTACTGGAGGCATGATAGAACGGAAGATCCAAAGAGGAAATGTAATGACCTTGTTTTATTGAACCAGTTTATGTAATTTGATCAATATTAAGCTTTAATAGGATTGTGATTAGAGAATTTTGTTGATAGCCTTGCCTTTTCTTCCAATACTAATAAACAATTAATGTTTTACTGCTAGTAAGAAAGGTACAGGAAGACAATAGTAAGTCAGTAGGGCCTTTTTCTGAGGTTATGTTTTCTGTTTAAAGGCACGTGTATATGATAATACAAAATAGTGACATACATATAGATACATATAGTGACATAGATACAAAAATAAAATAGTCCCCCAGAATGTTTTTAAATAATTGAAAATAAATTTTGCTCATTTAAGAATAGACACTTGCTAAGCAATTTCAGGTATTTGCTTGTTTGGGTAGAAAGAATACACTGACCCACTGTATTGTTCTTAAAATAGATCTTGTTCTTGTGATGATAATGGAACGATGGGCTTTTGTCCCCATTTTATGGCTTTCTGGCTATGCTGAAACATGAGTACTAATGGTATCCTGTATATTTGAATGAATAACGAGTACTTTTTCTGAGGTACTAAAACTCTTCTCATGTACAAAAGGCTTTTGTAAGATTTCCATCATTTTTCTTTATATTTCAAGTTAAAAAATTTTTCTTCACATTTCCACAGAACAATTTTAAAGGAATCCCAAGAAGTGAAACGGAGATCCTATGTGTCTGAGGTGGAATTTCCAAGTTTTCTGTCTCAGAAGTCCAGTGAGGCACTCAATATTCATGTGTAAAAATTAAAGCTTTAAGTGCTTATTGCTGTCTCTAGGAGTTTTACACTTAGAGAACAGTTGCTCAGGCTACTAAATAAAAATGTCTGCATTTTCAGATGTTTTGATGCAGTTCCCACTGAAGTCAGTTCAAGTAGCAAGTCAAGTAGCTGCCAAAACCAGCTTTGTTCACTAAATATGAACATAGATATTGTCCCCGTTTTATGGCTTAAACAAATTGGAATGGTGCTTTTTTTGCTAAGTGTTTCAGCTGTTGGTCTCAAGCTACTAATATTAAGGGAAATGTATTTATATATATCCAAAAGAGAATTAACTTAATAGTTATGTTTAATATAATAGACTAAATATAGAGGTAAATACATTTTGTTGGAAGATTTATATGTATGATGGAGAGACAGCATCTGGTATTCAAAGGAAACTTAATATTGTTAGGTTACAGTGGTTTAAGTGAACTACAGTGCTGAAATATTAGTTATATCCAACCTTAGAAATGTTCAAGAAAGATAAAAGTGTTACTTTCGTCAGTTACTAGAACATGTATACATGCTTCTTTTTCTACACAGAAGTGAATCAAAGTTGTTTGCATGGCATTAAATACCAACTGAATTCCGCGTGATGTCTCCTAACTAATATTACCGGTCAAAACACAGTCTTGCTGTGTCAGTGGTGTAAGTAGGACAATGATTTAACTGGCTGCTCTCTAGACTTTATTTTTAAATTGCCAGTATACTCCCAAGAGAGCACAGTCATAGGTACATAGCTACATACAAGGAATTACTTGAATTGTGTTCAATAGAGATGATTTCCTTGTTCTAGTGAAGTTCTGTGTATTCATTAGCATATTGGAAATATTTATAAGCAGGGGATTTTATCTTAAAAGCTGTGGGCTTTGTAATAAATACTTGTTAACTGAAGAAGACTGATGTAATAGTCCAGCAGAAGAAAAAACAGGGATATAAGGACAGAAACATAAATATTTAGAGTAGGAGGAGCATGTGGTGAGTGCCTAAAGCTAGCAACAACACTTTGTACTCCCATTTCATTCTATATCTGCTTCATAAACATTGCGCTCAATTATTTTAGCTTGAACCAGGCATATCAGCTGCTACATTAACTATTGATGGTTCATTATCTCAATGCTTATAGAGACATAGGGCTGAATATGAGAAAAATACAATGGTGCTGGTCACAGAATAGAGAGAGATGGGTATCTAAGTCCTCAAAAATGAAGCTGTTGCCATGAAAGATGTAGACACTATACTTTTATAACAGCTATACTCATGTGGGGTTTTTTTCTACTTTTTATAACAGCTATATCCATGCTTGTCAGTGTCAGAGACATTTGGACAATGGCCTCAATAATATGATTTCACTTGGTCAGCCCTGAAGTTGTCATGCAGTTGGAGGAGGTTGTCATCATAGATCTCTTCCAACTGAAATAATCTATTCTATTCTACAGGAGGGAAAATTGGAAAAAAATAAGCAGTTTTATAAAGCTTAATTCGAATTGGATACTTGTTGCTCATTTCCTTGAAAGTAGATGTTAGAGGCTCAGACATCATTCAAAAACAGCACATCAAGGCAAAAATGCAAGAAAAATACTTCTTGAAAGTACATAATCCTTCCTTAAATCCTCTATTCAAAGCAAAAAAAACCCCAAACCAGAATATTTAAGAATCAACTTTTAGAAGCGTCTTATTCAGGCTATTTTCTATATTGACATATATTTGTCTATACTAAGTATTCACTCAAAACCATAAAATTATGTCAGGGACTTAATACTTTTTTCTATAGTACACATAATTTAGGGCTCACTGAAGTCTGTAAGTTTTCCTGTTGATGCTGAAGAAAATGGGTTTGCTTGTATTGTTGAATGTGTATCTTTCATGTGATCCCCAGGAATCTGAACTTCTGTCCGTAGAAGTTAAGGGCCAGGTAGAGTAGCAACCTTATTTTATAAAATACAACATTTCAACAGTTTGCTGAAGAATCTGTTCCTGGTCTTCATTTGCTGACTAGATCTTATTCTTTAAGCATGTCTTTTTCCTAGTTAGGATCACACTATGATTTGTTTGCTGGGTTTTATTTCTTTTGGTTTGTTTTGGCTTTTTTTATTGCTGGTCTGGAGTTCTTCAGACAGTGTTTTAGACATATCCTAGTGAGGGAAGACATACACA
This sequence comes from Chloroceryle amazona, assembly GCA_027560015.1. Taxonomy (NCBI): domain Eukaryota; kingdom Metazoa; phylum Chordata; class Aves; order Coraciiformes; family Cerylidae; genus Chloroceryle; species Chloroceryle amazona. Next base: position 7,539 of record JANHFX010020899.1, on the reverse strand, counting down.
GGGGCTTACAGAAAACATTTTGGTTGGGTAAGACCGTTTGTGCTTGTTAATTTTTATCTTGCCTAGCTAGCAAATGTGAATGTTTGCACTGTGGCTACATCAAAAGTGTCCTTTGACAGTCTCACAATCAAAATGGCATCAAGTTACACCAGGGGAGGCTTAGGTTGAACATTAGGAAAAATGTCTATGCCAAAAGATTTATCAAGACTGGAACAGGCTGCCCAGGGAAGTGGTTGAATCACTATACCTGGATGTATTTAAAAGCCTTCCAGATAGGATGCTTAAGGATATGGTGTAGTAGTGGCCCTGGTAGAGTTAAGATGTTGGACTTGATAATCTTAAAGGTTTATTCCAACCACAGTGATTCTGTGGGAAAAAAAGATCCTGAGAGTATTTGAGTCTACAGTGCAAAATTGTGATCTTTGTATTTTTCTTTTCTGTTGAAAAATGGCAAATACTGTATAGGCATTGAACACAAATAAGAACATCTATTTTCTGAATGTAGTATTTATCTCCTAAAAATAAGTTACTCTTTCTTTGGTGATAAGGAATTAAAAGTGCCATCTGGACAACTGTGTTTTGAAGGTGAAATCTGGAGATTATATTTACACACTAAGTTTGTGTATTGTACTTCCTTTTCTTAATAATATCAAATCCTTCATTGACAATGGAAATAATGAGTTTCCAAGACACTATGAAATGCTGAACACATTTGCAGTGTTTTCTAAAAGGTGAAGAATGAATGCTATCACATATAATTGGTGCATAAGCACATTGTTATAAATCTTTGGACAAAATATTGCTTCTATTCAAATGAGTTTTCATTAGCAATAGAATATTGATATCGGAAGTATTCCGAGAGAAATAAGGTGGTTTAAGATAGATAATTTCTTACTACTTCGTAATTTATAGACATTCATGTCAGATCAATATACCTATCATTTGAGTTGCTGTTTGTATCTGCTATAAACTAACAGGAACTTTGTCAACCAATTCATATTTAAAATTCTAACACTGTATATGTGGAGACTAAATCAGTTGACTTATCCCATTTCTTTGTCCTGTTTTATTGAATAGTCTGCTAAATTCTGCAACTAGTTTTCCATCTAACACTACTTAGGCTTTTATAACTGCCTCTATATAATAAGAAAGATAGGGGTATTTATTTATGTGTTGTCCTACTGATCCATTTTCAATGTGAACTGCTACTACTTTGGTCACAACCATGTCATGCAGTTATGAGAATACAGTCAACAATCTAATATCCCCCACGTGTTGCACAGATTATCTACAGAGACTCAGTATTTGGATGGTATAGGAAGATTTGAGGAGATAGTTTACTGAAAATTATAATTTCAAAAAATATTGTAAATATAAAAAAAAAGCTTGCAAGAAGAATCACAGTTTTTCTCAAAGTTGAACATGCATATTCATTTATAAATTCTCAGATTAAGTCTTCAGAAATAATACTGTTCACATGCAGATGGTTTTATTTCCATGCATGTAGACACTTGTGAATACTTTAGATCCTTAGATCAGTGAAGATTATTTGGGAATCTACATTTAAGTCTGAAAGCTGATAATCTGACTTCCAAAACAAATGGTTACACAAGATCTCAAAACCCGAATCAGATTTGCTAAAATGTGTACATTTATCACTAAAAATATCACTATCTATTTCTAATTTCACTATCTCATCCGGTTACAATTCTTTATAATTGAGTCACACTTGAATCTGAACCATACACTGACAATTATTTTCTGTTTCAATATATCCTTGATAATTTTGCTTACTTCCGTATTACAGACCTGTGATAGCTAGGATTGCAAGAAGATTAGTAACAATTTCAGGTAATAAAAATGTAAATGTTTTGATGTGTTAGAAGATACTGAAAAAGAAATTTTTTGTTGCTGGTCATTATTTCTATTTTCAAACATTATAGAAAGAGAAGTGAGGAAAAATCACTTTTGCTCTAGACAGAATGAAACAGAAAGTACTTGCCTCCTAGAAGAATGCTAGCAGATAGGTGTGAAACATCTGAAATGGTTCTTGTCCTAACCAAGTGCTGCACTTTTGAGTCCTTCACTATGATGTCTCTTTGTTTCCAAGGTAACTTTCCTATATCCCCTAATATGCATGGTGATAATGATATGCTAATAATTCCCTTAAAGGAGCCACAAAAAAGTGTTTCTTTTACCTATAGTTTAACAAAGAAAGAATTTACACTTACAGATGTTTTTAGATGTATTTTAAAGATGCTGTATAGATGAGGATAAATTTCTTGTTTCTCACTGGTTATTTAACAAACAAAAAAGTAGTTTATTTGAAGTTTTATGGCACTGACCTGAATGTAAAGCAGAAGTTTTCTAGGCCTGTGCATTAAGAACTGCATTAGCTCATTAGCTTTACAATTCTTTGGTTGATTTTTCCAGAGATAGGAGAATGCCCCCAGGCATAACATATAGGCAAGTGGTGCCAAGTTCATAACCCCATAGTGCTCATTTCTAAAGTGCACATACACCAGCTGCTCACAGAGATTCAAAGCAGAGGCCTAGTGAGAGGGTTAACAGGACAAGCAGTGTACCATGAGAACTCCAGAATGCTTTCCCAAGCTTTTATCATTAGCAGCTGAGAGCAGGTTTTCAACATCAGCATATACGCTTCTCCTAAAATAGAAGTGTGTTTGTGTTCCAGAACTGCTTCAGTCAGTTTTGAGCACTTTTTAAATGTAAAAAGATCATAGCCTGGACTTTAACTTGGTTGTTTTGTTTTTTTAAATATCACTTAGGGCATCATGAGCTGATCTCCTCACCTCCATAAAGACTTAAATTATATGAAAAATCAGCCTTGATATCACCTTTTCAACAAAGTACTTGAGTATCTGTAAACATGCCAGTCTTGTACATGCATGTGCTTGTGTGCATGTAAGCAATTAAATAAGTAAAAGAATGCATGCATGATTAACTATGAGCTGCTGGTCCACATACACTTAAAAAGCTAAAAACAGATGTGACTAGTCCAGTAGCAAGTTAAATTTAGTGGACTCATTAATTCAATTTTTTTTTCAAAGTAAGAAGGAAAGATTAAAAGGTTTGATACTACTGAATGCAAAATATTTTTTGAGTTCTTATAATGACTTTGATCCTGAGAAGACCAAGACCATGTTATACATTGTCCTTGCAAAAGTGTTCTGTTATTTTGCACAGAACATATCCTTAAGTAAGCACCTGACATGCCTAAATGCTCTTTTTCCATGAGTCAGTTGTGACTCCTGATTGTACATTGTCCTCCAAAAGTTAGTTATTTTATGATTATAAAGAATGGTATGTATGAAGAACTGTGACAAAAATCAAAGTCACAGTAGATATTATTAGAATAGTCACATGGAAGGTTGTGCATGAACAGAATTTTAAATGAGTTGTGCCATCTCCTGATTTGCAAAGGATGATGCTTTACATACCAAAGATAAGTTTGAATTTTTTTCTGACATCATTCTGACATCATTTGTAATATAGATGTGTAAGTTATATAATTTGATTATGTTCAAATCTTTTCAGTTCTGGTCTCCCCAGTTCAAGAGGGACAGGGAAATACTAGAGAGAGTCCAACAGAGAGCTACAAAGATGAATAAGGGACTGGAATATCTCTCTTAGGAGGAAAGACTGAGAGCCCTGGGGCTGTGTAGCCTGGAGAAGCCTGAGAGCGGATCTTATTAATTTTTACAAATATCTGAAGAGTGGGTGTCGAGTAGAAGGACCCAAGTCTCTTTTCAGTGGTGCCCTGTGATAGGATGATATATAATGGTAGCAAGCTGAAACACAGGAAGTTCTGTCTCAATATGAGGAAAAACTTCTTCGCTATGAGAGTGACAGAGCACTGGGAACAGCTGCCCAGAGAGGTTGTGGAGTCTTCTTCTGTAGAGACTTTCAAGACCTGCCTGGAGCTATTCCTGTGTGGCCTGCCCTCAGTGTTCCTGTGTTTGCAGGGGGATTGGACTCTATGACCTCCAGAGGTCCCTTCCAGCCCCTGCGATTCTATGATTCTATGTTGTACTGTTCGTATCCTTCAGGAATCTTCTTTTAATTTTGAGTAGTGAAATTTATACTGGTATCTATTTAAGACTATTATTGGAGATGTAAATTCCTTTCCCCCTTTTTCTTGACCTTTCCCCCCAAAAAACTTCTATTTAATCAGTTGTTCGGTGGTCTAAAATCAAGTCCGTGCTCTCTCTCTTTTTTGTAATTGAACTCAGCCTATATGCCCTTTAAAATTTCCAATAGTTAGTATTTTGCATGTGGTTTATTTAAAAAACTGTCAGTGAATTATTTAAGGACCTTTCTCTGGCCTCCACCATCTAACAAGTCTAGTCTCCTTGCCCTTTGTCTCCAAAAGTAATTAATTCACTGCATTTTACATTAGTGGCTTTATTTTTGAGTTAAATTCTAATGGGAAGTCTTATCTACAACTAAAATTACATATACTAACCTTTTGCCTTGCAAATCTAATTAATATTCTGTTTGGGACTTAAGAGAAAATTGGACCTTAGGACCTTCTGGAACTGCATAGGTCCATTAAGCTTTGGATAGATATCTTTTGCAGTTTATTTTACCACATTCTGTAAATCTGCAGTTCAGTGAACTAAAGCAATATTTTGCAGTTGCTTCCAAATTTTGGGCATAGCAGTAATTTATGACCTTATTTTTCATTTAGTAACTATGAGGTACTCAGTATTTACTGACCACATGGAGAGGAAGGAAGAAGGCTGGAATACATTGGGAATAATACATAAGATGTTCCCTAAATTCTTGCCTTATGGCATTTTTGTAGAAACTTTAGTTTAAACTGATTGAATTAGGTTGCCAATTTACATCTCAAAATATAACATGAAATTTGTTGGTAGGAATTCCCCTGAAACAACAGAATTCTTACTTTGTCTAGCTGTCCCCAAGAGATGATGGCTCCTTTCATTCGTATTAAACCATCTGATCTGAAAACCTGCAAAACTTACGTTTATTCCTATATCAAACAGATAGATATCACTTCTATGGTTACTTCCATTAAAAAATTTAAAAACATTTTTGAAAAAATATGCATTTCTACAGTAGGACTGAGGAGCAATTGCATCAAGGAATGAAGAGACAACCCACTGTATAGTTTCTTACTTTATTTGTTCAGGGTCACTCAGCTGGTAGAAATATTGCAGGAAAATCAAAGGTCATTTTACAACTTCATTCAGTCAACAGATTGCCTTTGTAGATTGCAGATAGTCTTTTCTTGTTCTCAACTGTCTCTGATTTTCTGCAAAGTGAAGCTGAAGACAGTGCAATTTTTTTTTTTAAGGAAAATTGTCCTAAATATCCCAGAGGCTGTATCTCATATATATTGATAAACATTGATATTGTTGCATAAATTCTATTTAGTTTTTAAATTATACTGATTTTTAAAGTGATTGTAGTATGACAGTTACCTAATTAGAAAACATAGGAGTTTTTTAATTAGAAGTAAGAGTGGCCGTATTTTGAAAAAGCAGCCTTCTTTGGAAGGTATAACTTATGCTTACAGGATAAAAGCACATGTACAATTATTTCTGGTGAGTTACAAATAATGTAACTTGTGCTTCTAACTACCTACTTATGAACAGAAATAGAGCAGTGAGGAATGGCAGTATTCACATTTACTTCTACTAATTCAGTCTGCAGAAGTTTGAATATTAAAAAAACTGGGACTAAATGCTTGGAAGTCTGTACTTGGGGTGTGAGTGCACAGCAAGAAAATGAGTCTCGTAAAACGAAATACTGGTCTGTGATTTAGAAAAGTTCAGGAGTACTTAGGTCTTCCTCTGATGCTCTTATGAAACTATAGGTTGGTTAGTTAACTTCACTGCTTGTCAAATCTCTGAAGTGGTTTCCTTTCTGTTTGTTTACCTTTTTTTTTAAATGTTTCTCAGGTGTAGTCCAGGCTTTGATATATCTGGTCACTCATTTTCACTGTCACACAAAACAATCTTTCCGTATGCCAAGATGCACATTGTTTGAATTTCTTAATGTTGAGCCCTATTGAGGTATACAGTAGTATTCCAAAGTGAGCAGCAGAGTGCTACCCATATCTAGTCTGAAACTAGGCTGAAAAAATATTTTAAATAAAACTTTTGAGCTGGCTTTTGGGATAGACTGTGTAGACATTCTCAGATCCGATTTAAATACCTTTTCTTGTTCAAACATAGGAACAAAGTTTTGCCAAGAAACTTGTTATAATAAAGCTTTTAGCTTATTTTTGAAAGGGAAGATGGGGACCAAATCCGTGTTAACAAATAGAGAAAGACAACCTATGCAAGACCAGGAGGGTTTAGTGCCAATTCTGAGGGACTCCAAGTGAAGCTGAAATTTCTGATTCATGCTACAGGCAAATGAACACTGTAGGTCTTAGTTTGTGGAAACTACTTGTGAAATAGCTAAGAAAGCAAGATTTGTGTGTCATTGCTTCCTTGGTTGGTTCATTGCACAGATGAGTATTTTGAAAGATAGAAAATACATATTGGAACATTGAGTTTTGCAGTAAATTTTAATACTTGTGCAGCAGTGACTGTCAAGGAATGCAGCTAAGTATCTTTTATTGATACATGGTTATGAAATAAATTCAGTTTATAAATTAATCCACATCTTAAATCCATCTTTACAGCCACAGGAAAATATACAGCATATAATTCCTACTTCACATTAATACTGATTCAGTCATTGCTGCTGTTCAGGCTTACAGTAGGGCCAAATACATCTTTCCATTTCTGGTGTCCCAGTACAGGTGGATACTTCTCAGGTTTTCTTCCTTTCATCAGACTTTCTCAGAAAATGCCACTGGTGTTGAAGATATTTTGCAAAAGTCTCTTCTTTTGCCATCTTTTACCTGTTCCACTTAGGTGTCTATTAAATTTTCTTATTGTTTTTGGTCTATAGACTTAAATAAAGTGAACTATTTGCTGTCTTTTCTGAACATCACTTTTAGGTTTAGGTATGTAAAATTTCTAGCCGCCTTAAAGTGATAAAAAAGAGCCACAGATATGATAGGTTGAAATAGTTGAATAACTGTGATAAAAAGCAATGCTTTAGCAGTGTTGGTTAATGCAAAACTGCATGGGAAAATTATTTGCATTGCTGTTAAGTGGTGTATGTAGCATATAAATTCATTTTACTGATGTCAGTAAAATGCCCTGCCAGATTTCTATGGTCTTTCAGTATTCAACAGCAATTCAACAAATATAAGATGATCTTTCAACTTTACATGCTTGTGGCATTTATATAAATTTTTTTTGTATTTTAAATATTGGCAGTCTTCATATTTAGGTGATTGCATGTGAACTGTATATTTTTATTGCTTTATTATTTTTTTAATTATAAATAAATGCTATTGATGTTTTTATCATATGGGCATATAGGGTCAAGGTGCTAAAAACGTTTGGGTCTCCCTGGGATCCAGGGGTCCGTTGAGGCAGGGCCTGATGGCAGGGCCTAGCCAGGAGCAGGACAGCTGGGGGTCACGGGGCC
>JANHFX010020896.1:6332-19709 GCA_027560015.1 Chloroceryle amazona | reverse complement strand
TGGCGGCCGAAAGGGGACGGCGAGGCCCTGTACGGCCAACAGCGCCCTCTGCGGGCGGGCGGACCGGGGCCTGCCGGGATCCCCAGGGTGACGGTGAGGGCGGGTGAGGGACCGGACCCCGCCCCGGCCTCCCGTCGGTGGGCGGACCCCGCGCCGGGCCCCGCCCCTCTCTTGCCGGCACGCGCGCCGCCGTCGTTGTCAGAGGAAGCTCCGCCCCTTCCGGCGGCGCGCCCGCCCCCGCCCGTCCGCAGCCCGGCCCGGCGGTAAGATGGCGGCGGCGGCCGAGTGCGATGTGATCATGGCGGCGCCCGAGGGACCCGGCGAGCCCGAGAGCGAGGAGGAGACGCGGAGGTAGAGCGGCTGCCAAGGGCCGGCCGGGGAAGCGGGCGGCCGGTGTCGCCTCGCGGTGGAACGGGCTCCGTGAGTCGGGGCCCGGCGGGTGGGTTCGGCTGGAGGAGCCGGGGGCGGCTCGGGGCCGGGGCGGCAGGTCCCGGGCCCTCGGTGCGGATCCGCCGCCGGTGCTTGGCCGCCTCTTCTCGCGTGGGTCAGCGCCGCGGGTGGGCGGGCAGGACCCCCCCGGCCTCCCCCGGTCTCCTGCTCTTGGCCCCCTCGGGCTGCGGGTCTCGGGAGTGCTCAGGGCACCGGCAGCTCCCGGCCTGAGGGGGCCGGGCCGGGCCGTCCGCGTTCCCGGGGGACTGCGGCAGGTCCCTGCCCTGGGGCGGGCCCGGGGGCAAAGGCCTTTCTCCCGGTGGAGCCTGGTCCCGCCGGGACGTGCCGGGGCACTCTCGGCCGGGGCTGGGACCCCCGCATACGGTGCGGGGCTGTGCGCGCTGCCGGGGGTGCTCTACCCGGGGGTGTCTCGGGGGTCTCCGTGCGTACCGGGGTTGGAGCACAGGCCCTGCAGTGGAGCCAGCCGGCCTTGGGTCCGCGGGACTTTGGGTGTCCTAGAAATAGAATTAACGCCCTTTTCTGCCTCGAGGCCCCGCGGGCTGCTGTCTGAGGAGAGCTCTCTGCCGTCACTGAGGATGAGGAGGAAGGAATTAAACTGTGGTGTAAAAGGGAAGCTTCGGAAGCGTAGGTTTGAGGCTCTTCACATCTCCATCGTACCCAGTTGCCCTGTCCCTGGGACCACTCGAAATCTCCAGTGTCTGCCTTGTCCCGCCTGGCTGCGGGTAGCGGGGGAAACATCAGATGCAGGCGAATGTTTGGGCAGAGTCCTGCTGAAAAATCCTTACTGGAATTCAAGAGCATCTTCAGGTTCCACTAACAGGTTCATTTCTAAAGCGATCTGCTGCACCTTGCCCAGGGGAGCAGATGTCTGAGGCTGGGGGTGGTGGGAATCTCCCCTTCTCCCCCCCCAGCCCAGTTCCTGCACATTTTCCTCTCGGGAGCTGGTTCCCAGCAGCAGGGCGGTGCAGACTCTGCAGGCAGGGAGGTGGGAAGGTCCCATGTCGAGGAAGCTCCGCTGGCTCTGCAGCATCTCACGCTGGCAGTTGGCTCTCTTGGGGAAGAGGAGAACTATTTCTGTAGGTGAGGCGATCGCTCTAGAAAATTTTATTCAGTGGATGGAATTAAAAGGAGGAAAGAAAACCGAAAGTGGCCTCTGAGGAACAGCATTTTCAAAACCATCCTGATGGCCTGAGGTGGTTTGTGCCGCTTGTTTACTGTCAGAAATGGAAGACTTAAGGAGCCGGCTTCCCGGTGATGTCATTCCAAGGAGCTAAATTAGATGTTGCTGAGGAGGCACCTGGATGTTGTGCAAAGAACAACAACAAATTGCAGGGCCTGTAGTGTTGGGAAACCCCATTTATGGGCAGGTCATCCCTGCCCCCGGGTTAGTTAAATGTGGCGTTTGAAATGTTAAAAACACCCGAGTGTAAAAACCACGCCGAAGGCAGAGCCGTCTGCTGCGAGTGACCTGGGACATCATCCCAGTTTCACTGCAGGAACGATGGGAAACCAGTTAGCAATGGATGGGCTGCCGGGGGAGGGCGGAGTGGGTGTGGAAACAGCGGGATCCGCAGGTAGCCCCGGGCCCCTGCCCTCTGAGGGAAGGCTCAGCTCTGAAAATCACAGGCAGTCTCGGGTTTGTCCCGGTGTCTCGAGATTCGTGGGTTTCGCGAGGGGCTTTGGCAGCATTTCCTTTGTTGGTGTTGGGATTTGGCTCCTTTATCTCCATACAGGAGAACTGGGGGGGGTAGGAGACAAGGATCTACTTCCAGTTACTCATTTGGGTTGCTCAGACCAGGGCAGATTTTCTCAGGGTCCTGTCCATTAACCTCTTCTCTCCTTCAGCCCTTCCTGGCTTACACCAGTTACTGAATTAGGCTTAATTGGCCTAATGTAAATTAGGGCGATAGCTGCCTTATTACGGGGAGTAGTTAGAGGCCTAATTAGGTGTCTAACATTTGTGAACCGTCTCGAGGCTGTGCTGGCACCCTGTGAACGGGCATCCACAGGCACCAGGATCCGATTTGGTGCAGCCTTTGTGATGTGTCCGTGCGAGCTTCTATAAAACAACAGCCACAAGAAGTGAAAACCTTTCCCGAACTGTTAAATCAGCGTCAAGGGTTTCCATGGTCTGTGCTCGCTCGGGAATTACAACACGAAGAGACACAGACACTTCGCTTAAGGACTCAGCTTTGCCTGAGCACATGATTCCGTTCTCTGTGGCTTAATAAAATGAGGAAATTAGCAAAAGTAGGGATCTGTGATTGTAGCTAATGCACTGAAACAGCTGAAAACATGCCAAGCGGCTCATTCACCGGCTGGTTAAGGGACAGGAATAGTGTGTGGTCACAGGATAATTATCGTCTGCTGCTGCATAAATTGAGGGGGTCCTCATGGAAAAGAGTTGATGTAATTGTGTTAATTTTATCCGCTGGGTAGCGGTGCCGTTAGTGCCAGCTCCTCTGCTGGGGAGCAGCTGGTGAGCAGGGGCTGGTCCACCCCCAAAAAGTCACTTTTGAAAATTAATTTTAACGGTTTCTAACCCATGGGGCCAGTTTGTTTTTTTTTTTTTCCCTGGGCCCAGCTGGTCTGCGAGCTTAGGGTCGCTGGAGTCTTGCCAGGGAGAATTTCCTTGTCATCCTCCTGGCAGCTTTAGGTTCTGTCTTGTGTGCGTGCGTGCTTCAGGCTGCATCCTTCTCTTTCTTCAGCACTAGAGGATGTGGGAGCCTCTTAAAAAGAAATACCTCAAAGCATTTGGAAAATAGAATTAAGACAAGCTCTGTTCAGACTCTCTTTTTACAGAGCTTTTGCTGCTGGCTTCAGATGTGTCGATGCCTCGGTGGGAGATCGCAGGTAACCTCCGTGAACCACGCTGCACAAAGGGGATGGTGCAGAAGTGGAGAAGATTTCAGACCTTGCCTGGCACTCTGTAGTTGGACAGATGTCACCTGGAACTTGTGAGGGTCGGAGAGTAGCAAGTGTCTTTCCCCTGCTCTTCTCCATGAAGCTGCAGCTGGGTCAGGCTTCTCCTGAATAAATGTCAGTACCTCTCTGCTTCAGCAGGAGGGGGGGAGTCAGCTCTGAGGGCACCATCGACGTGGGGAGCCTGGAGAAGCTTCCACTATTCCTGGTTTGCTTTTAAGCAGGCACTTGAGTTTCCCAGGCTGTAAATCCAGCCTGGTTTACTAATACGTGATTACTTTATGATCCCACGGTAACACAAGGAGCAGCAAGAGCTGCTCACGCTGTTTGTGTTGCTCTCCCAGAGATTTGCAGAGTGTTTGGATACTCTTGGTTGTCTCACACAGCATGAAAAGATGGGCAGAACCTACAGCTCCAGCCTTTCTCTTTAGCACAGACCTGCTTTTTAGGGTGAGTCCTGTTGTAGTCGCAGTCGTTTGCCCAGGAAATTCTTAGCTCTGGCTGGCTGGCTTCCTTCATTTAGGCTTCTGTGGGAAGAAGAGCAGTTTCTAGTTGATTCCAGACCCTTCCATGAGTTTGCACAGAAAGCTGTGGTGCGACCCAGCCAGAAATGCTGGGGCTGTTGCTGGGTTAATACGGAGCCCTGCGAGCGAGGCGCGTTACGTAACGGCACAATTCAAGTTGGGGGCTCGGCTCGGCTGTTTTCACTCGAGCTGCAGGCAGAAATTGAGTTCATTTCTTTGATTTCTCCTGGTGTATTTTAGTTCTTGTGGCTTTTGGTCTTCAGTGTTTGAGTTTGTCCTCTGGCATTGGGAATGTTCTGGGGAGCGGGGAGGGGTTGAGCATCTTCTCTTTGCTTTATGTTTCAGTGGGTGAGTCTTTAGACCCTCTGTGCAGATACCGGTGTCTACAGCCTGAAGATTTCCCTGGTTTGGGGCATGCTGGGAATAAATGTGATTGGTTTGTTGGGGTTTTTTTTCCTTGCTTTGTCGCAGCTGGCAGCAAACCCCCGCCGCGTTCAGTGGGGGGTGCTGATGTGCAGGGAACGGGTCGGGGTTTGCTCTGCTCTGACTTGTTCCTCTCGCTCTCTGCTGCAGCGGGGTCTGCGTGGCGCTGGCTGCGAGGGGGGGGGGGTGTCATGGAATGTGTTACATGTGGTACTGTGGTGGTTTCTCCACTAGACACGGAAAACACAAACACCGCTGATGGGAAATGAGTTACACAGATTTCCTTTGCTCTAAAGCCTCACTCAGAGCATAGAACGTGACCTGGAGGAAGGGTCTCGGAAGCGTACAGGGAGTTGGACCCTCTCTACACCTCCGTGGCCCTTGTAGTGCTTTGGCTTCTCTTCCGAGTCCTAAAGGGAGTGGAGAGGATCATTTGGCCAGGGGCAAGGAACGACAGCTAATTTTAAGCTCTAGACATCTGCCCGCTGTAAACTGTATTGAGATCACCAAACTTATTTTACCCCAGCAGCTGAGTAACATCTGACAGCTGAGAATCTGGACTGGATTTCAACCGATAAAAAAAAAAATGCTGGATAAAGGCACCGCATCCTACTGAAAAAGTCTCCGCGAGAACTTGCTTAGTAAAGGCAGACGTGTTCCTTTTGTCAGAGCATCCCAAAACAGATTGCTTGGCCAGGACAGGATTTTTGAGCCTTCCTTAAATCCTAGATATTCTGGGTTTTTGTCACCGTTTCGTGACGGAGGCAGGAAATGAAGTGGGAGTGAGGGTCAGGAGAGCCGAGAGGGAGCTGATCTCCCCGCTGCCACGAACGCCAGATTTTTTTTGTGACCGGGTTCTGTTGCTTTGGGCACGTACAGGGTGCATGGGGACTGAGGTGCTGTTTGTACAGATCCCAGAGTTTCTGATGACTTGGCAAGCGAGGTGCCTCGCGAGGTGGGTCTGCACACGTCAGGAGCTGGAGCGGCAGGCGTGGAAGCCGCGATCGGCGCTGGAGCGGGGGCAGCGGGTGGAAGCTCCGAGGAGGAGGCAGGAGTTGTTAGGCAAGCGTGGGATTGTGTCACTGGTGCGCGGGATGGCTGCTGCTCATAGCTCTTCTGTTCTGGGAACGAGCAGGGGCTGAGCTTTCTGCAGGGCATAGGGAAAAGAAGGAGCTTTGTGATGGTTCCTTCTCCCACAGGCGGGCAGCGAGCTCCTCACGCTGCATCCCGAGCCCCCCGGGCGTGCAGGGCAGCACCAGATCGCACGGCTGCTGCTTGCTTTGGCCACGGGTCCTTCAGGGTGACAGGGGCTGGAGCACTTGAGGAATTAGGAGTCCTTACAAATGTTATAAAAGAGGAAAAAAAACTGACTAGCTCGCAGAGAGTGAGTCTCTCCACACAGTTCCCTCCTTGTGAGCCCGTGGTAGACACAAGCAATGAAAGACAAGCTTCTCCCTGAGATCCTTGGTGCAGCTCTTCCCTGTCTTCTGCGTCCAGCGTGGAGAGGCCCTGAGAAGACACCAGCCTCCCTCACAAAGCCATCCATTGAGCCCGGGGTTGTATTTTTAGCAAAGCACGATTCTTCTTCAGTGTCAAAAGTAGCAAGTGGGGCAGGCAGCCCGCATCCGTGCGCGAGGCAGAATGATCTCATTCAGGCCTCAGCATCTGCCGGGGCTGGAACAATCACCAGTGCTATCAGGAGATCTGCATCTTCTCTTGTTGTAGCCCGAGACCCTGGTAAACAAGGACTGTTTTCTCTGCGTGCTTTCTATGTCAGTGGAGCACAACTGGGGAGAGGTGCTGCTGTTCTGCGGCCGCGATCCCAGCCCGCCCGCCTTGTCTCTCCATAGCTGCCTTTGCCCTCTTGCTCTGGGGGCAGTTTGCTTTTTCTTTCACAACTGTTTTTCATCATCGAGCTTTAAGCTGTGTGAGCAATGGAACAACCTGTGGACTTCCTTTGCTGGTGTCCACTGAGGAGCTGTCACTTGTTGATACATCAATCTGTCTTAAAGTGAATGCTTAAAAGGTAAACAGACCAGTAAAAAAGAGTAGAAAACAGTCACTCTCACGGCTGTGTGTCACAATACTGGTGCTTTGTGAGAGTTGCTTTTGCCGTGTGTCTGTTTTCTTTCTCCCGTTTTCCCAGCTCTCCCCAGCAGTTTGTTGGCAGAGGGGATGCTCTGGCACCCAGCCCTCTGGCTCTAACTATCAGATGATGCTGCCTCGTAATGCAACAGGTAGAATTGTTGAAGGGCTTGTGAACTGGAGCCTGGAATGCCGAGCGGGTCGCAGTGGTGGCTCAGAGGAGTTCTGCTGTTAACACTGTCCACCCTTTTCTTTGGATTATACAACAGAGGACTGTTGAGGGAAGGAGCTTTAATAGGATCTGTGATTTTTCTTTTCCGTTAATGGCTACAGAAACAAGAGAGTAGAGTTTCAGTTAAACTGCTGCCAAGACTCCAGAAGTGCAGAATTGCTGATGAGTTTTTCCACTGTATTTTGAATGTTTGATCTGTAATACTCAGAGACGGTTGCCTTTGGATGACATTTTTAATCATGCAAAGTACAGATCCTGCCTCTTGTGATACAGGCACATGATTGTTTCCAGATCTGGTGGCCCTCAGGGGAGGAGGAGCATGAAGGGTGCTGTGCTGGCTTTGGAGGAAGAGAGCAAGGCTGCAAAACCAGCACCTGCCCTGGGCCTGGTGGTGGTGGGAAGGCTGGGGAGGCACTTTCCCATCTCAGATGGACGAGTTCCTTGTTTGCTGGAACGGGAGTATCAGGGATGAGCTGAGCCCGGGAGCTGCGGCGAGACCCTTGGGAGGCAGCGGGGAGCGGGCACCGGCCCGTGTCTTTGCCACGCTGTTAGTGACTCATCTTACTTCAAACAAACAGAGCCAGATGCTCGCGTGCTCTTTCTGTTGCTTGACCTGAGCAGAGTTCCAGCAGGAGTGTGTCTGGTCCGGTGTCAGGTGATGGCCAAAGTTAAAACTGAAAGTGAAGAGCGGGCTGGGCGCAGCGGCGAGCCCTGCGCGGCACAGCCCGGTGTCTATTGTTTTGCCAGCTGGCAAAAGGGTGATGGCTCAGTGAAAACAACCCTCTGCATGAGGCAGTTGTGTGGGAATGGCCAATGGCAAGCCCGAGCGAGGTTAAAAACATGTGAACTTGTTTCAACACAATTCCCTTTGTTCTTTCTCTGTTAGGCTGGCTGAACGTTGCTCCCGTTCACTGGTGGGGTCCCTCCTCCCCGCTGCCGAGACGGGCCCTGGGAGCGCCGGGGGCTTTGGCAGCGCTTCCCCCCTCACCTTGGCAGCTTCCAGTGGATGAATTTCTTTCTGGTGTAAGGATCTGATCTCTAGGTGCTTCCAAAATACAAATGCCAGTGGTAGGCAGCTCTTGGCAAGTCTGCTCTGCACCCTCAGGTCTTGTATTTGGCAGCTCCTGAAGCACAGGGCTGCTCGGCTGGTTTCCCTTTGGGCTTTGTATCCTCTGCTTGAGAGGCCTCTTGCTGCAGTGCCTTCTGGCAGTGCACCCACTACAGTAAGAGCACCTTTTCCACGCTTTAAATCGGCTGTAGCTACAGCTCCAGTGTAGACAGTCGACTTCTCTTTGGTTTAGTGAGAATGGGACTTGTGAAAGACAGAAGCCTTTGCTTCCTCCGGGCAGAGCCCTGTCCTGCAGCGTGTCCAAAGCTGCATCTCCACTTTGGGAGCTTGTAAAGGTGTGCAGAAGTACAGAAGTGGATCACTTGCATTGTGCTTTCTGTGATAGGTGAAGCTAAGTTTTTAAAGGTAAAGATTCTCTCTGCTTCTGGTCCCTGGTAGACTGCAGATGGTCTCCAGCTCGGGCCCGTGACTGGTACAGCAGTGTTGCCAGACACGGAAATAAAGCTCCTCAGCCCCGAGAGCTGTTGAGCAGCTCGTGCTTGCTCTGGAGTTGGATGGAGGTATTTGGACATAAAAAGTCCCGTGACCCTTTGCTCTCTAGTTCTGGTTTCTTTGATTTTCCTCTCCCTTGGCTTTCTCTGTACGTAGCTTGCATGCAGCAAGTGGTGCAGAAACACCTTTGCTTCTGGAGCCTTCTTTCAAGCAAATAGAGTCGTAGAAATGCCTAGACTGGAAAAGACCTGTACAATCATCTAGTCCAATCATCACCCTAACACAACCACGTCTACCCCTTAAACCTTATCCCTAAGCACCCTATCTAATTGTCTCTTAAACACCTCCAGGGATGGGGACTCCACCATTCCAACGCCGCTGGGCTGCGCTCACAGAAGGTTGCTCGGTGTTGAAGGAGAGAGTAACTGGGGCTGGCTGGCTGGGACATGAAGGATGGGCTCTGAGCTGGTCTTTGTTCCAGTGGTTAGAATTTGTCTTTGTCTGGGGCCAGAGTTTTGGTTGTGCAAGCTCTTTGGAGAGCAGACAAACAGTGTCAGTCTCTGACTACAGCAGTGAAGTCCCAAAAGCACGCTGCGAGTCTTGATGGCTGTGTCTCAGAGCAGGGTGATGCTTCTTTTGAGTCAGCTCCTAGTTTTGATATGTTGAACAGTCTAGGAGGGGAAGCAAGTGAACTAAATCACTGAATTTGATTCAGAGAAGCTGAACTAAACTTGAATGCCATGGTACAATTTCTCTCTCAGGCTGCTTGTCTAAAATGGTGAAGGTAGATGGGAGAAGAGAAAAATGGGTTTAATTTCCTTCAAGGGAATCTTTGCTTTCAAGGGTTTAAGGGATGCTGCTTTAAACCATATGTTGTGTGTTTCTAAATGTCCTAAACTGTCTCTGCAAATGCTTGCTCTTGAGTGTGAGGACTATTTCTGGACCTGTTGCCAAGGCAGTGCCAAGCTTCTGCTTGAGGCTTGCACCCTTAGTTCTCTTTGATGTAGCTGTCTTTGAGTGTAGAAATTGTTCTTGGCCCTGTTTCTTAAGTACGTGGGACTGCTTCTGAAAGACAGACAGCCCTCTGCTCTTGGCTGCTGGGGGTGTGCAGCACCTCACAGGAGCAGCTGCTTCGGTCAGCCATGGACCCCAGAGCTCTGCTGGACTCTGAGGAGCCAGGGCATCCGAGACTGAAGGGAGAGTACCAGAGGTGGCTTTACTGCTCCTGTGTTCCTGTCGTGTTTGGTCAGGTAATATCCCAGAGTAATATCCCAGGTAATATCCTGGTAAAGGGGTGAAGTGTCCGAGAGGCAGCAGGACGTGAGGTGGGCTCTTCCTGTGTACATTGTCCATGAGAAATCCTGCAGCAACCAGCTACAAGTGCTGCTAATGTTGCTTGGGGATAAAATGCTCAAATTTGGTGCTCAGTTCCTCTTAAAATATGGTGTTTTGCTTCCTTTCAGAGAAGCGGAATCATTCAAGGAACAAGGCAACGCTTACTACGCCAAGAAAGATTACAACGAAGCGTACAACTATTACACAAAAGCCATAGGTGAGGATGAGTTGTGATAATATAAGCTAAAAATCAAAGCTGATAATTGATTTTAAATCCCCCCAGCAGGGTTTCTAACAGCACACGCTGGGTGAAAACTTTTTGCAATGACATTGTGGAATTTCCCCAGATTGATGCTGCAAATCGTGTCCACGTGGGCGATTGCAGCAGGTCTTTGTTTCTCCTCCAGCCAAGACACTCCTGAGCTGAAGCCAGCCCAGTTTTTTTCCCCCCGCTGCAGGGTCAGCAGCGCTGCCAGGCTGAGCACCACGAGCCTGGGAGGTTACTCCTCTGTGTAGTGTGGGGAGCAGTGGTTTTCTGACTTGCTATTCAAAGCAGCTGCTTGACTGTCACGCGTCGTCTTAAGGCACTCGGGCGATGTTAGAAACGAGGGTGGGAAGTGACTTTTTAATCCAACTATGGCTTTTTAATATATGTTCTAGCAGTGGTACAGCTGCTTGCTTTGCACTAACAGTGAGCGCTCCTCCACCTCCAGATACCTGTCCTAACAATGCCAGTTATTACGGTAACAGAGCTGCCACACTCATGATGTTGGGGAGATTCCGAGAAGCGCTGGGAGATGCTCAGCAGTCGGTCAGATTGGATGATAGCTTTGTCAGGGTACGTGGAAAACTTCCCAGTTCTCATTCACGCCTCGGTACCCTCGTCTCCACCTCTGGCAGCTCTTGCAGCTCCCTTTACCTGTCTTCTCAGGGCCATCTTCGGGAAGGGAAGTGCCATCTCTCCCTTGGGAATGCCATGGCTGCCAGCCGCTGCTTTCAACGAGTTCTAGAACTGGATCACAAGAATACCCAGGCACAGCAGGAGGTAAGAGCTTCTTAAAATATAAACATTCCCAGTAGATGGGACCGTCAAAGGGAACGGATTGAACTGGTAAGCCTTCCACTTTGACTCTGCAGTCATCATTAGTAATGTCTGTTTGTGTGCTGGGGGCGGGGAACGTGGGAAAAAAAAAAAAGGCGATGCTGTCCCAGTCTCTCTGTTTTGACCACCAGGTTGCACAGTCACTTTTGTGTGCAATTGTCACTTCGTAGCAGAAAAGCCTGGAGACTGAGCTGGCCCTTCCCCCAGCACTCCAGAGGAGAAATTGGGAACGGTGGTAAGAGAGCATGGACATGGGGATGCAGCACGTAGAAGGCTGCTGCCACTTCTGTCCCTCACTCACAGTGGAACGTTTTCCTGGGCTCCCAGTGAGGTCACTTGATTTCAAACGGACTTTAACGCTGACAAAAGTATTTGTGTAATCTGCATTATTGTTCTGTGGTCTGCGGTACTTTTTTTTTTCTCTGCTGCTTTGGGGCCTGGGTGCTGAAATGCTGCCTGCCAGTGATTCTGTCCTGCAGCGCTGACCGTGTTCTCTGTCTTTCAGCTGAAGAACGCCAGCACTGTGCTCGAGTATGAAAAAATAGCTGAGGTGGATTTTGAGAAACGGGATTTCAGGAAGGTGAGATTCACTTGGCTGTTCCCTGCAGCGTTATGAGCTGACACATCTTACCTGGCCAGTTCAGCCAGACGTGTTCCTGGCACTGGCTGGGCCCTGGTGGGAGGTGCTGCACAACTCGAAGCGGGGCTGTCTTCTGAGCCATGTGACAGTTGTGCGAATGGCAGAGCTCGTGCTTTGCCAGCACGGCACAAGGGGAGAGTGAAAAGGATGCCAGGCCCGGGCTGAATACCCCGTTACTGTTTGCTTTGGAGGGTGAGTGGAACCTGGAGTGAGCTGCACGGTATAGATTTTGTCAGCCGCATTCGATTGCGATTTGCTCCCAAAATGCGTGTCCAGGGTGGTTCTTTCTCAACTCTTCAACAAAAGGAGGTGGTTTCTCTGCCCATATGATAGTGAGGGTCGCTGGAGGAGGAGAGCAGAGCTGCCTGGGACTTTCTCCAGTACTGATTCCAAAGCTTTCTGCCCAAAGGCTGTAACAGGGCACAGCTGGTACTGACCTGGTAGAACCAGAAATGACAGCATGAAATGTGAAAGGCACCCAGCACTTCTCATGCCACTGTTTCTGTTCAGTGGATGCGCGTAAGGCCCCAGTTTGGCCCAGAAAGGAGATTGTCCAGCACATTGAGGTCACTGACTCTTAGGCTAAGCTCAAGATTTTGAAAGGGTAAATCCCAGCTTTGTATTACTAGGTTACGAGGAGCAAATGGGATGTATGGCCAGTCTGGATTTCCTCTGTAGGAACTGCCCTGCCTTTGTTGCATGTTCTGGGCTTTTGCATCTGTCCCTTCACTTCTCCCATCTCACTTCACTGGGGAGTCTGGCACGGAATGTGATCTTTGTTTCTGGAAAGCTGCTCTGGCTCCTTCCTCACCCAGAAGCCATTGGCTTCTCAATCTGGAACACAGCGCTTCCCACAGTGGCAATCGTGATGTCACGGCCGGGGAGGCAGATGAACCTTGGTGGAACAATGACCCCGTTCTCATGCAGATGTCCCCACCAGAGAGGCAGAGATGGAAGAGACCTATTAGATCACCCTGCCCGGTGCAGTCAGACCAGGGCAAGATCAGGCCCCCCACTGTACTTTTTTTGTGTTTTGTCCACTCCAAACTGTCTCAATCTATTGAATTTCTGTCCTTCCCACGTGCCTTTATGAGGCAGGAAACAGGGGCAGAATTGTCCTCCTTGGCTTTTTCTTCATGGCCTGCAGTGTCTGAAGAGTCAAAGGGATGGGCCTTCTCCAGGTGTCCCATGAACTTTCTGGCTAGTGCCGTGGCACAGTAACAGAGCAGGTGCCACAGCCCTTTGCACAGAAAACCCTTTAAAAGGGGACAAAAAAACCCCCTCCTCCTCACCCATGACATCAGGGATGGCATATTGGGGAGGGGCTGTCCCTGCATCCTCTGGGACCACGCTCAGGTCATTCACAGATAAACCCCCAGGCTCCATCTCTCCTTTGCCGGGCACAGGAGTGGAAGCGTTTGCTTTGCTGGTCACCAGGTGGTCATCACTTGCTCCTCCTCCTGGCTTGACAGTGTGCAGGACATCAGCAGGCACCTCACGGGACCCCTCCACGTGGTTGGTGCTCAGCTCTGGCTTCTGCCCCTCGCCTTTGGTCTCCTTCTCCGTGAAGGGATAGTAAGACAGATCCTCGTGGAAGTTGATAAAATTATAATCGTAGTAAAAATCATCAACAAAGACGTTCCCCTTCTTAGCTGGGAAGTCCTCCTCAGGGATGATATTGACATCATTGGACTCTGGAATATTTGGAATGAAGGGGTTAAATTTAGCAATGTGGTTGCTGGGAATGTAATGGATTTCATTAAATATCTCTCGACTGGAGGACCCGCTGCCAGACCAGTCTGGGCTGGTGTTGTCGAACTTCTGGCACTGTGGCAAGGAGCAAATAGTTTCCGCGCCGGGTCTTTCTGCAGGGTCACAGGCGGCTCCGGTGCTGTTGCTGCAGTAAACAGCTCGTCTCTGTGTCCCATTTCCACACGTCGCAGAGCACTGGGAAAGGGAGAGACAGGCAAACGTCAGGGCTGGGAACGCGGGCGGTGGCAGGAGGAGCGGGGCAGGGGCCGGCGGTGGTGCCCCTGCCCCTCGCCGCTGCCCCCTTCCCAGCTGCCCAAGCGGGTCCCTCACCACCCCCCGTTCCCCGCTCGT
>JANHFX010020889.1:0-36666 GCA_027560015.1 Chloroceryle amazona | reverse complement strand
AAAACCTGGATTTCAACCAGTAATTTTAGTTAGTAAATGAATAGAGATTTCACTTTAGAAGCTAAAAATCTCAGAAAGGTTTTCACTACCACCAATATTTTTCTGAACTTCATTTTCCTTTAGTTATTTAAGGTAGTCTGCGACTTTGGACTTTTCATGATTTCAAGGGCATTCTGAGCTCTTTGGTCAAATATACCAAGTAGTTATGATGTTACATAGAAGCATTTTTTTTCTTTTTTTTTTTTTTTGTAGGTTCAGCATTTACACAGAAGATTTTTGATTTTTATTCTGCTTTTTAACCAAACTGAAAAGGCTCACTGAAAGCCATCAGTCCAAAAGATGTAAGAGTACAATTCTCAGTCAGTGTTAAAGGCAGAAAAGGTCAGGCTAGGTAGTAAAATGCTTTTATTTCAAAGCTGTAACTTAACTTTGTTGTGAATTTCATGCTTCAATTATATCTCAGATCACAAACTTAGTTTTTGCTTCTAATTAGCTAAGGCACATTCTGGAGAGTGAGATTATAGGAGACAAACCGAGCTGTATTGATTGCATTCTTTTCATCATTGAGCATGCCTTTACATATTCTTTTCGGGACCAGTGGAGAGCATATAGAATGGACCGTTAATCTAAGCTCAAGTTCAGCAGGTTTTTCCACCCCTGCTGTTTTGAATACAATTTTAATCTTTTGATTAAGCTATGAAGAAAAATGCATTTTTTACTTTTTTTTGTAATGTAAGGGCCACATACTTTTCAGATATTTGTATAGGATATAATGGGAATTTAATGCAAAAAGATCAAGTGAGAAAATGGATATAGTGGGAAATACCTTGAAATGTTAGGCAAGTTGAAAGACTCTTAAAATAGTAACCAGGAAACAGTTAAGTAATTATTTCTTAAGTTTTGCTTTCTATTCCATCATCACTGATAATCATTTGCTCATAATTGATAACTTGAGCCTTTGCAAAAGTTTGTGTACTTTATCAGTACATGTTTATTTAAACACTGAGGAGTTTTTAATGAATTTTCCATATGCTTCATATATTATACTGTGTTTGAAGATGCTAAATGATTCAGCTTATGTGTGTGATGATGTATAGATTAGTTAATAGTTCTACTTTTTGTTTCTTTAATGCTCAGCATTTGATAGGAATTTAAATTACAGTATACAAACAAGGATTTCGAAATTTTTTAATTCACAATTAGATGTAATGGTAAGAAAAAAAATCATTTTTATATTTAAAAGCTAATTTGTTAAAGCACAAATTATAATTAGTTATATCAATGCTTCTAAACATTAGAAGGCCGTAATGATTTTAGTCTAGTGAAATCATAGTAAATTTTAGACCCAGTGAGCACCAGTGTCTCACAGCTTGTTAGAAACTGGTTTCAAGCATTTGACACTTGCCCAGTTCAGAGACCTGACAGTTTTCTCCAAAGTAACATTTATATATTTTGAATGTTGTAGAAATCAACTGTTTGAACACAGTAAGTTCAAAGCCTGTCCTTATTTCAAATGGATTTATTTTGAGAGGAAGAGCATAACTATTTTATGTAATAAAACATGAAAGCATTAATTTGTTTCTGTTTTGATGTGCTTTTAAAGTAGGTCAGCAGTTCTAATTGGAGAGTAAAATGCTGTGTCATACTCTTACTTAAAAATTTCCAAATTTTCAGTTTCTTATAAATTCTTTTGATTAAACACTATAGTATTCTTTTGATTCATGTTAGCAAATTGTCTTGTCATTCTCTCTGGCAACTTGTGTCCTGTCATGCTTTCGCCCATTCTGGATGTCCTGGGAACTGTATTTTTCTGGTAGAGAATGATCTGAACTGATACAAGAGCAATGTACAAGTGTTGGCAGACAAGACAATGAATCAAAATCTCAATTGTAAAGTATTGATGTACTCATTAAGAACATACTTGGCGGCTACCAACAGCGACTAGCTCTTTCCAATGAAATAAGATTTCTGAAAAACAGTGATAACCTCTGCTGGCATATCAAATGCTGGAGACTGAGATGAACCAAAGAAGGACTAATGATCATGTTAGACTTGGTGGTTGTTAGTTTTTGTTTGTTTGTTTGTTTTTTCTGGAAGGCCAAGTTATATTAGCGGTAACTGCTGTGGAGAGTATTAGCCACAGGACAGAATGAGCTGCATAGTTCCTGACTAGTAGTCCCATGAACATTCATTCGGTATCTGGACACTAATTCACATTCTTGATCCCACTCATTCAGTACTCATCCAGCACATCTTGACTGTTTTTTCATCTCGAGTCATTGAATAATGATACAACATTATTAACTTATATAAGTGAGAGTGCAATATACATATAACATTATTATTATTTTTATTGTTTTGACAGATGTTTGTGCCATTGCAAATGGCAGTTTCCATACATTTACTGTCTGAAAGGTCTTCTTTGACAAGTAATTTTTGGTTCATATATATTGGTTTTTATGTCCAGAATAAGAGCAGTCCTCTCTTTTTTTTTTTACCCCCACTTCCAGTACATTATTTAGCTTGTGTGATTTATTCAAATGACCAGAGCATAGGTGTCTTCTTAACACTATGGTCCATGTTTCTCAAGTTCAGAGTGGTTTAATTCTTTGTGAACATTGCAAGAAGTGATTTATCAAAGAATACGTCTGAGACTTGTTTCCTCCTAATTAAAAACAAGCTAAACACTAATAACTGTACAGTTTTCCTTTTTAAATACTGCGGGCAGAACTGTTTTTTGGAAGCACTGTAGTGGTGTTCACTCAGCAAAGAAGAATTAAATTTATTCTTTTCACAGTAAACACTGTGTGCAGATGATGTTGGTTTCTTCCAAATCCTCTTCCAACCTAGTGCCCAGTTGTGTTATAAGAAAGACTCTCTTGTTCAAACTGAGTCTTCTGTATCTTCATCACACAATCCACTCTGAAAACATATGCCATAAGATAGTTAAGGTTGACTCATTTCTAATGTGCTAATTAAAAAAAAAACCAACCCAGTTTCTTCCTAATTTTAGTAGTGTTACCTTTTCAGTATTCTGGTTTTCTGTCTCATATAGTAAAGATGTTATTTGCTTTGTTACTAAAATTTAAAAAATAAAAATAGATTAATATTAAAGTTTAACATTATGTTGGCTTTGAGCCTTGTTTGTGAGGACTTCAACATAATGACCTTTAATTTATAAAGGAATGATGTTCAGTGTTTCTTCAGTTTTTCTTATCGCAATTTCACAAATTCCCATGTGCCAGGTGCATCAGTTAAAGTGTATTTAGATTTTTTTTTTTGATATGTAGAGCTTCAGCACAAGGAAGCATCCTAATGTCATTGTTTGCTGTAAATCTTGTGGAAGTAACAGGTCTTTCTCTCTGTGGATTTCACTTTTATTTCACCAAAAACCCACTTCATCACTGAACTGTTCCTCCCTTCCAAGTTTTCTCAGTGTTGTAGAAGTTCACTTTTCAACTTCATAAATTTCTAGATTAAAAGCCTCATGCTATCAATTTCTAAAACTTTGTAAAAGCAAAGCACTCTGGTCATTGGGTGCTTACTAAAGCTCCAAAGTAAGGGCCCGTTATAGTTTGCCCCATTATAGGTGTCTTGAAGCTGCTCATGCTTAAAAAAAAATATTCACCACTAGGCAATGCTGAAACGTTTTACTTGTGCACTTACACAAAACCAGTGTTTCACTGTTAGCCTGGACAGTTAATAATTTTTGAAATTTAATTATCTGCATTCCTTTTCACTTGATGTGACTGTCTTTTGCTGCTGAGTTGAGAAGATCCGTTTGCTTTGTGAGTTGGGAAGGTATCCCGGTTACTACGGGTTCTTGTACCAAGTCAGATTGCAAACACAAATCATGCAACTTTTTTTCTTCTATGGGTTGTTAATTCTTAATCAAAGACTTTGATTAAAAGGTTTTGGATCATCACTGAAATTCTTGATTGATCTAGCATTTTTAGTAGTTTTTGATAGTAGGCATGCTATTGCCTCCTACTGATTTTCTCTGTGAGTCTAGATTAGGTAAGTCCAAACTAAAAGCAAAACAAAACCTTTTCTCCTGTTAATTTGCTTGTGCTGTATGGTAAAGCTTTCTAATTTAAAAGTAGTCAAAGATTATTGGAATAGTTGGAAGGGTGACCTGTTGTAGTAGGCTCTCTATTTGCTGGTTGTCCTTGAAGAGGTGAAATTAAATGAGCATGATTTTAGCATAGCCAAAAGGAAGGGGAGTTACATGTCTGCTTTCTGTGAATGCATTTGGATTAAGCAGCAGAATAGGAAAAGGGTCCTTTAAATTCAAGAACCGTGTTGAAATAAACCATAATAGGAGCTGAAAGTTAGAAGATTGTTTCCAAATCAGAGGAGTGCATGTCTGTAATAGCTTTTCTGTGGGCCTTGTGGGAGCTAAGAACCAAACTACTTTATAGTTTTTACTGCTAATAATAGGGTTGATAAGATGTGGTTGCCTGTGATAGTAGAGGCTATTTCAGTAAATCAAGAGGTTGATTGTAAGTTCACATTTATAACTTTCCTTTTTTCCCCTCTGCTTCAGCCTGTTTGTGGAGTTTTGTTCTGTGATTCACACACTACCACCACCATCCTCCCCCTTCCGCCCCCCCCAACTCCTCACCTTTTTGTAGATCTAGATTTTTTCTAATTTTGATTGCTGGGACACTTGCACCACCTGCTTCAGAGCAAGCTTTGTCATCAAAACTTCAGGAACCTGTATGTAGTACCTTATCTGTTGGTGGAGATGTTTCTTATCTTCTGCAATAACATAAAAATTTGAAATCCTTCATTTTTTTATATTTAAATAGGGCCCTAATGAAACTAAATTACTGATCTGCATAGTTAATTTTTGTGCAACTGTCTGAAGTTATGTATCAGAAAAACGTCTTTCTCTTTTAAGAGCACAGAGCTAAAGAACAGGAATGAATTATGTCATAGATACAGGGTGGTAGATCCAGGAGACTGAGTTCCCAACTCCAAATATTGCTGTATAATTATACTACTATTTTTTTGTCTTTAAAAAAATAGGGTTTTTTTAAGTGCCACTTTTTAGTTGTAGAATGCTTATTTTTAAAACTTAGTATACATTTTTATCATCATAATGTGGAAGATAAACATTTTGTAAGAATTGCTCAATACAGTATTTTGAACACTTTCACAGCTATTGCTTACATCTGCATAAGCAGATCATAGTAAGTACTTTAGTTGTTCTTTCCATTAGAGAAATTAATGTCATGATTGATGCTGCAGTATTGCGGGGGGCTGTGCTCTCTGATGCTTACCAAACAGAAAATCTCCTTAAAGTTTTGAGCTGGACAGCTTGAAGTCACTGCATCGTATAAAAGTAAAGAACAGACAGTACCTTTTAGCTAAGCAGCACACAAAATTTTGAGGGAATGCTGTTATCTCTAAAGCTTCTCTCTCCTGTTACATCTTTGGAGAGCCTTTCTCCGTAAAGTCTTACTATAATCGTAGGATGATCTGTGTTCCTTTGGTTATTTACATTAGTGCATGTATATGCATACATTGATGTGAACATATGACTGTAAAAAGTATAATTTTGTGAAAGTTACTATACCTCATGTTGTTCTGATGGTTTTGTATTTTAGTGTCCTAGAGAGGCCTAGAAATATTAATGAATAGAAATATGTTTCTGTAGCTAACTGAGGAGGAAGTTGTACTGTTATAAAGAGGAGGAAGAATAGAGTATTTTACACACTTGTATGCCATCCCAGAACTGTTTGCAAGACAAAAAAACTGCATAAGCTGACTTCCTTGTGTTTTGTCTACTAATAAAATCTTCATATTTATATGAGGGAGGAGAGAAACTATTATCTTTCCTGCAATCTACCCTGTAGAAAATCTGCTTTCCTAGACCAGCAAATACTCCTAGCACTAGCATGTGTCCTATTTCCCATGGTTTCAAGTGCCTTAGAGATAAGTGATTAATCATGATAACATTACGACATAGCCAGAATTGTCTTAATTTTGCATATGGAAAAACTGTAAGAAAGGCGTTGGTTTAGTCAAGGTTACACTGGTAAATAATCCAATCCAGGATTAGATCCCCACTATTTTGACTTGGTAGCCACTGGTCTGTATAGCAGACCATGAAGACTGCTGTTGTCTTCTGGCATAGCCAGGAGAGATCCAACATACTGCTTGGATTAGTTTGAAATAATTAGAAAACATGGAAAGTTGGTGAGGCTGATACTGTATTAGCCCTTACTGAAGTTATTGGGAGGAAAAACTATTCCTGTTGAATGTGTGTACATTTGAAGAAATTAGCTTGGACACAACATATATACCTGACTTTGTGTGCTTATTTAGATACAGGATAGGTATGCCCTTTTGTCATAAGTGTGTGTTAGTGCTTAACTTCAAATAATAATTATAAATAAAGTTTTTGTTTGTCACCTTCCAAAGTAAATTTACTCTTTATTTAGATAATTTTAAACGGTTGTATCCCTGTTAATGACAGTTAATTGGTATTATAAAAAGAACATGTTTAATATGAAAATAGCGATGAATTGGAACTTGATTGAAAGGACTTATAGGTTTTGTATTGGAAGTGTAATGTGAGAAAGAATTAAAAAAAAAGGGTGCTCTTATCAGGGGGTTTAAAATTAAAGTTTTCGTTAACATATCTTTAGTGAACATCTGAATTTCTGCCCTTGCAAAAGATGAGTATTTTCTGCAAATAAGAACTACACTTGATGAATTCCCATCTGTCATGGAGCTTGTTGATCTGTTCACTTTTGAAGTTCCAATTGTATTTTTGTACTTTTTGAAAAACTTGGAAGGCATTTTTTTCAACCCAGTGTTCAAAGTTTGATAATTTACATCTCCAGCTTCTATAGCTTTAATTGTCTTTTAGCTATTTTTTTCAGATTTGAAAAACATTGCCTTAGAAAATACATAAAATTGATTTTCATAACAGACATGTTTTCTAAATCCCTGCCTCTAAAGATTGCTCACATCAAAATGAATTCAGCAGTGTGTCATTGTAAAGATTAAACTGCAGCAGCAGTTACAGAAATTAATATATTACAGATCTAGTGGGGCACCATTATAAATGGGAATATGGTAGGATGCAAATGGTAAAATAGGGTGCATCTTTCTTGAAGATTAAATCATCCTGTCAAAACTTGGTTTTCAGAGTTTAAATACTGTCAGGAAGAAAACCAGCAATAAGAACATGTTGCTCATTTTTTGCTTAATTGCTTAAAATAGCATATATTTGAGGGACTTCTTTACATGTCCACTTGTTTTCCTGACCTTTGAATTTAAATTTTTTAAACCCAGACACTTCAATATGTTTCTTCTGCTTTTGTGACTGCAGTTTTAACTAGAAAATCTTCCACTTTGCAGGCAATGCTCAGAGTGCGACCAGGCAGGTAGCAGTGACATGGAGGCTGATATTGCCATGGAAACCTTACCAGATGGGACCAAAAGATCAAGGAGGCAGATTAAGGAACCAGTGAAATTTGTTCCTCAGGATGTGCCACCAGAACCGAAGAAAATTCCAATCAGAAACACGGTAAATGATGGTTGCGTTGTTGTTATGTGGCTGATATTCATAGTAATTTTGTTTAAAATGACTTATGTTTTGGGCATCTTGAATTGTGGGATATCAATTTCATTTATGTTCTATTTTTGTTATAAATTCCCTTTCCTGTGTTTAATGCTTCGTTACTCGTATTAAATACATAGTTTTGCTAAAGCAAAAATCTGGGAAAAACAGTACTGAACTGAAAAGCTGGACAAGCTTTTTTCCTTTTACCTGAGTCAGAAAGTCCTCCCTTCAGAAAAAGGGAAAATTCAGCTTGCACTTAAACTTAGCCTTTACAGCTGTTCTTTGCCTTAATAGTCAGGATAATTTGTTCTTCTATGCTAAGATTTAAATATAGCAAATTGCCAATTACAGCTGTGAAGTAATTAGTCACTTCCTTAAGTACAGGCAACCTGCTGACTGATGGCACATTTTGTGAGTCTGTTATTTCGGCTTGTTTAGTTTTCTAGTCTTGGTAGCCATTACATGTTTTTTTAAATTTCCTTGGCACATAGTTTTTACAAAAGAGAAGCAAAAGCTCTTACTTCCTATACCGATGAAATATTTATTATCTTTCTTTCATTTGAAAGCAGAACTATTTTGTTAGTCACTGTGTTGTAATCCTTAAAATTTTGCTTTCCAACTTGCTCATAAAACAAGGCTTTTCATGTGTGATGTGTTAACATGACCTGTAAAATGTGCTTAAAAGTATCAAAGGGCTTTTAGGCCTGGTTTAGGGAATGAGTAGTGTTTCCATGACCCTTTTGACATGAATAGTAATTACATATAAACTGGTGGTTCATCTTCCAATATACTTAGTATTACAGGTACTTAAATCCTCTCACTAAAAGGTTAGACATACTTCATCTCTTATGCAGCACAACTTTATTTTCCTCACAGAGCTTTCCAGACTTCTTATGCTGGTACTAGTAGTTACCATCCTTGCTCTTCTGAGTATACACTGGTAGGATTCAGCAAGTATTTTCCTAACCTAACCTTAAATGTTTGCTTGAATTATGTTACAATATATTTAGACCGCTTGGGCCACAGTTCTAGTTTACCTAATGACTTCCTTTTCCAACGGGAAAAAATCATTCTTATGACTGAGAAGAACTTTAAGAATGACTCAAGTCATATTAGCTCAAACTAGTCCCAAATCATGATTATGGGACTAAAGAGAACTAAATATTGCAAGGCAGATGGTCATATTAGTAATAGACAAAAGAGTGATATAGTGCATTGTACAGAAAGAATAGGTCTTAGAACAAACCAATGTTTCTTCCTGTGTAATAACTGCCAAGCCTCTTCATTGCTAAATGGAGAGATACTGAATTGCTCTCAAGTGTTCCGCTACACTGGTGATTTGTCACCTTGTGTATAGAGAGTATAGCTATACATAAGATGGTATGTAATACTGAGATTAAATTTACTTGGACTAGTAAGTTGGCACAGCACATCATTGCACTGTGGAAATATTACTACTACTCATCTAAGAAAGATATTTTTTCTCTGCTTGAATTTTTTGACTGTCTTTCAGTTCCCTCCAATTCTCTGCTTTTCTACAACATGGAGTTTTGCAAGATAGCATCTTTGCTGCCCTATGGGTGGGGCTCCTCTGTCAGTTATATTTACTCCTTTAGCTTTCCCATAGCTGACAGGTTTTTTTAGTGTTTTGTTTGTTTGTGTTTTAATTTTCTACTGTCTTTTACTTAACTATGGAAGAAGAGGTTCACAACCTTTACACCTGATGTGTTGTTTTTTTTTTCTCCGAGCTAGCCTGAATTCCTTCATTTCAACTCTTTTACAGTCTTGGTGCACTTAAGCAAGATAACAGACCTCTGAAGACTTAATCGAGTCTCTGGCAGTATAGGATTCCCACTCACCTTTGCTATGAACCAGGGAAAGCTGGTATTAGTTTTTGGTAATTGCTTGTTTTATTTTGTTTTTAGGAAGAGAACACTTTTTAGTTCATGAGATTTTGGGCTGTGCATATGTTGGAGGGGAGAAAAATTGACCTTTGAACAACTTCTTATACAAAACTTATCCTGACGACACAGACAGGATCTGTGTGGTGCCTTTCAAGATCAATGACCAGATATTTGTTCTGTCCTTTGTGTCCTCACTAGTCAAATCCTTGAAAATAGTTCAAAATAAAGAAGAAAACATTAACAACTTGAAAATATAGTTATCAATCCTTTCTTCTCGGTGTACTTTGTACCTATGGGCATGTTTTCTTCAGTGTAGCTTTATTTTGAAAGGAATTGGCAAGACTGCTTAGCTAACTGTGTAATTGGCCTTGTTTAGAGTTACTATCAAGTGCAGTCATAAAACTGTTGAATTACGTACTGTATGCAGTGTCATCTGGAAGTGTACTGGTGTTTCTGTAAGAAGTGTCACATGCACATCTTCTAAAGCAATACAGTGAGCTGGGGCTAGCTGTGTGCTGGAAGAGGTTTCATGTAATTCTGATGCATCCTTTGAAGCTAGTGTTTCTTTTCTTGATTATTTAATCTTCAACAAATGCTGTCAGGTCCTGGTGCTCTTAGCATACTAGAGGGTGGTATGGTTTTTCTTTTTTTTGTGTGTGTGTGTAAATTCCATTTTTGGTTCCTTTTTATTGAAAAGGAATCATCTGCCCAGTCTTAGAAAGCTGAAAAAGGCTTTATGTGAAGACATTTTGGGAACTGGATAGTTTGTTGAGGGATTTAAATAAAACCATCTAATCTTCTGATACCAGACTTATTTCATTATCTAAAACCTGAAAATCTGATAGCTTTTTTTCTCTAATTATATTCTGTAAAATCCAGATGAACAGACAGTGATTTTTCTGTTTAGCGGTAAAACATTTGTGTTTTGGGGAAAGAATTATTAGCCAACGCTTTGTTGTTTGTTCTTTGGAACATGGAATAAAACATGGAATAAAAATGTGCCCGAGTGGCTACAGGCTAAGTAGATTAGTTTAAAAATAAATAAATAACCCCCTGACAAAGCACCTATAAACTGTTTTAAGTACAGGGAGTTATTTTGTATACTGCTTTTGTTTTACAAATAAATACTGTTATTTGGAATGGATTATTATTTTTGCTTTTGTTTGGAATAGGAAAACATAACAGAGGAGTGACTAGGTTTTTTCTGACCAAGTATATTAAAAGATAAACAAGATTCCTATCTTGTATTGAACCAAAGCATTTCCACTAAAGTGGTTTCCAGACATCTATTGTGTAACTTAATTATGTGATGTCATAGATAAGTTTTGAATAAAAAATGGCAACAGGAGGAAAATAGAATTTCAATTCCAATGTGAATGTAAGTATCAGTGCTTCATAAAATCAGCTCATAATTTTAAAACACTTACCTGTGCTTATCAGTTGTCATTTTAATTAACATTGTTAATGCTGGTTAACTCGGTTAAATATTACTTCTAAATAAGGGCATTAAAGACCTTTTAAAGCAACTGTCTTAATGGTAGTGTTTTGACAGATTCCACTTAAAAAAAATTGCTGTCAGCTGAACATTAATGCTCTGGAAAAGAATAATCAGGAGTTGCTCAGCATTCTGAAACTTAAGGTTTTCCTTATAAAAAACAATGTAAAATAATTGATCACTGACTGTAAAAGCTCAACTTGTCATGTATGACATGTCAGTGCAAATGTAAAAACCAGATCAATCAGCCTGTCGAATACATGGATGGATACATGATACTCTAAAACTCTTTCTTTTGTCTTGAGATCAGATTTAGAAGGGTAAGTAAGGTAAGTTGTTGAAGTTCTGTCATCGTGCTTGAAGCAAATGGAGTATATCAAGAGGTAGTGTTTTGGTTTGGTTTGTGGGTTGTTTTTTTGTTTGTTTGTTTCAGTTCTCCAGTTGTGTGCTATGGAGGAGATTAGTGTTGAAAAGGATAGAAGGCAATCCTGCTTGTGTTCTAAATCTATTCTATGCATAAAACTTAGTAGTTTCAAGTCCAGATTCTGTGATAATATTGCTTGACAGCAGAAATGTTATAGATTTTTTGCTTTTCTAGATTCATAGACTTGTTCAGTTGTTCAGGTTGGAAAAGACCTTTAAAATTGAGTCCAACTGTTAAAAAATAAAAGTTCCCAAGAGAATGAAAATTAAAAGAACCTATAAAAAGTGGTGGGGAGATTGTAATTCTGTGTAAGTTTGTTTCGTGGTCGACTTGTTTTTCTTTATAATCACATGTTGATTTACTGCTGTTTCTTTTTGTCTGGCAATTGCCTTTTCATTACTGCCAGCTTTCCAGAAAATCAAATAATTATTTCGGAGATAGATTTTGAATAGTAGTGATATGTACCATTTAAGGTAGTCACTTTGATCTGCATTGAGCGAGTGTGCCATCTGGTGTCTATATAGCTGTCCTTACCTTCATTTAAAATAATTATATGGCTGTGTGGTGTCATTAATAGAGTATTTTTTCTGCCTTTTAACAAAGCACAGGAGGTCATAGTGATTATTCTGCAACTGGCATGATGGTAACATTTTCATTGGCGAAACGTTTATAGCATTGAACTCTTAATAAGAACTGGGTGGCATCATGGATTAAAAATTGCTGTCTTGGCAAAATGGTCATGGTTTGTATTTAACAGAAGTGTGATCGCATTATCTGTGCAGTTTCAACCTGTGTGGTTTTTTTCCTCAGGCTTTTGAAAATCTGTAGTTTGCTTTATGCATGTCCTTGATAGTGCAGTGATTTCTTTAAGTTACTTTTTTGTTATTAGTGGAAGTTTTCCCAATTCTATTTTCTGAAACTTCATTGCTCTGCTTATCTCTCATATCAGTCATCTTCTGTTCTGTACTAATGAAATGATTCTTTGCCATGACCTTCTTGTTTGGAATAATGCCATAGCATTCTAATATTTGCTGCTTTTTGGTTTTGTGTTTTTGTCTTTAGGTTCTCATTAACAAGTATATGTTAAAGCTGCATGAGTGAGAGGGTTGCACAGTCTTTGGTATGTGTGACATGTATCAATGAAACATAGTTTCATAAAAGGTAAAAGTGGAAGTATATAATTAATTTTGGTGCTTCGGCTAAATGGTGACATAAGATAAAAATGACAATGCCTGAAGAAATTAGATACAAAACAGAATTAAACCATGATTTTAATCTTACACTGGCCTTACTCACTGTGTATTTCATGTAGCTATGTGTCTTTGCAGAGCAGTCAGCATAGCTGCAGGTCAGAATGGGAAATAAAAATCAATAATGTGCTATTTCAGAGAAGAAATGTGAGACTTACAGATCTACAAAAGTCAAAACTTTTTTTTTTCCACATTTGACCCTCTAATAATTACAACACAAAACAACTTCTGCAGATTTTTTTTCACAATAAAGAAACAATCAAAGTTCTGGTAGTTTTAAGAGTCAGGTGTGTCTTTAGAAACTTAATCAATGTTTTCATGTGAAATCTGTGACTAGTTTTGAATTATTAGTATGAAATTCTCAAATGAAAATGCCCACTCTCCTAGTGATTTCATGTGGCCCTAAAATCCAGGAGCACTTGGAGTACTCAATGAATGCCTTGTGCATAATAAGGATCATCTGTCCTGTCTGTTAGCAGAAGCAGTACTTGCTAACATAGTGAAATCCCTGAATTTACACAGATACAACAGCATAAGCAGGTGTGCTGGGCCTCTTTACTGCCTTTGTGTGTGTGCAGACAATTAAAAAAAAAATTCTAACTGGTCATTGGGTTAGCCAAAGGAGAAACTGTCAGCAGTACTTTCTAGGGTGGTACTTGAAATACTTGGCAGAATTAATACAGCTTTTTTAAATGACTGGGAATCTTGTAAGTTCATATAATTGTGCTCTAAACCCTCTTGGATTTCAATTTGTTTTCTCAAATAATTGAAATTGCCATGCAGAAATCACCATTAATTTATTTATTTTTGAAAAACAGTGACTGAGCAGATCAAATCCAGAACTGTTGTAGTTCATTTTATATGGAGCGTACTTGAACCACAGTAATTGACCACTGATGCTTTCAGTATTTCATATTATTTTCTCTTCCTATATAATACCGATAATTCCTGTATATCTCCTTGTATAGAAGAATAAATGAAATAAGTGACAGTATATATTTTTGTCCTCCATGAGAGCTTTAGTAAATGGTCGGTACTTAACAGGAGCATATGCTCATGTCTTGGAATTGCCACCCCTTTTTTGGTCAATTGATGAGTTCTGGATTGTGTTGTTTTTTCCTTTTCTTCCATCCTACAAAGTAAAGCTGCTCCAAGGGAATGTTCTGCCTTCCGTTACTGTTTTTGGCTGAACTGGTTTAAAGCATGTGTGTTCCAGAGTCACAACAATATGGTTTTGTGATAGTCATGATGGCTTTGGGTCATTTGAGCACCCATTCTGTCAAGTTCACTGTTCTGGTTTCACGCTTGGAAATTAAAAAATCAACTTGTTGCATCTGTGAGTGATGGCAAACAGACATTTCCTTTGTGCGTTTCCTTTGCTTGCTTTGTTTCCTTTGCTGTTTTCCAAATAGTCTGCTGCCTTTCACAGAGTATCGGACTCATACTAGGCTTTATTTGTCCCTTAAAGAGGTCTCATTTTCTCATGTATCGAATTTATTTTTTCTGAGAACATTCAAAATCTTGCAGTCAGTGCATTATTTAATCTTCTTTGGTTTTTATGTGTTTCATAGTTGTCTGGGTGTTACTGAGTTGCTTATAATGCTGAATGTGAAATTTAAGCATGAACTTCTAGCTTTTCAAAGTGCACAGTGGAGACTCCCATGTCAGCCTTTCTTCTCCCACATTTGGAATGACAGTTTGATCCCATTGTTGATCACATTTCTGCTCAATGTTTTTCATTCCTTTTTGGAGAGTTGTTTTTAAACTGTCTGATCTTTTTAAAGTGCCTTGAGTACACTAATTCCTTTCAGGGGTTAGAATCATGTTATTCCCACACCTCTACTGATTTCTTGTCCATATGTATTCTAAAAATGTTACCTCAAGTCACTCATGCATTTGATCCCCATCATGCTGTATCATTTATTGCTTCATTGTTCATGATTTATGTCCGTATTGTCCTTTTCAGCCATTTGTCCTGATTCTTTTAATTGCCTAAGCTGATAAGCAAGTTTCCACTTCGTAACAGTAGAATGCTGCCCAGCACAGATGGATACTTTTGTAATAAAACAGGACAGCTGAGAGAGACCCATTTTTTAATTTATCTTTACCTTAGATATAGAAGTGTATGCCCTAGTTCTCCTAATTTATTTTTTTTTCCAAGATGTATTCTCTAACATTCTCTCTTAACTGTGCTTTATTACTTACATTATTTATTATAAAGTACTATATATTGTATGGAATATTTTAGTAACTGTCAGCTTAGATCACTACAAATTAGGTTAAAAGGGAGAAACAAATGGTGTTCACTTTTTTTTTCCTACTTCTCTTTCTTTTCATGTTTGATAGCTGTTTGTATGTCTTGCCCTTCACTGTTTCTTTGTAGGTAGTCTTGTAATGTTATGTGTGAATTTTTAAAATTTTGCAGGGGCAAGAGGATGAGGTGGGGTTGTTTTCCAATTTTTCAACGAGAAGTCAAAAATTATGAAAACTCAGAAGAATGATGTATGTTTTAATACTGTGGATGGTTTCCAACTTCCACAGGTGATGACTTTGAAGTAAAGACCCAAATGGATGTTATTAATATTTAGGTTTCATTTACCCAGAGCATTGCTCTTTTCTGAGGGAGGGCGTTAATATTGCTGTGAAGGTTAAACCTTGGTAAGATATTCTTGGAAAAGATGGCTTGCTTTCACCTTAATGATTTCATTGAATCAAATGGTTCAGTCTCTTCAGGTAAAAAATGTCATTTTATGGGATTTTAAAGAGTTAGAAGTTGGTTTACTGATTTGGAGAGATGTTGTTTTCCCTCAAAATGACTTGTAGGAATAATTTAATCTATGTTATAATTTATTATTTTTAACCTTTTCACTGATTTTTTTCTTTGTCCGTATGTTCTCATTTAGAGATACTTTTTATGTTTGCGTCTTTATTGATCGATCTTGGTCTGCTCAGATTATTTTTGTATATATTGCGAATAAGATACTTTATTTTTCATTTCATTACTTTATTTTCATTTCATTTATCTTTCATTTCTGTCAGTGTAAAGCATGTTCTTTGTGACACAGCAGATAGATCTTTTGACTTTATTTCAAAAAAGAACAGCTTTTACCTTGATTTTCTAACAAAACTAAGTTACACAATTGCCTCTAGTAACCTGTTGATGCTTTATTACAAGATATGATGCAGGTGTGTATGTCTGAGATCATTTAGTTCTTGAGTATTCTTTAGAGCAGATGGATGGGAAGGATAAGTAAGGAAGAGGTTTTACTTAGGAGCTCATTTACTATCTGTTGTGTTTGGTCTCTTGCTATCCAGTGCACAATGTGTGTAGTTTGGAATCAGTCCTAGTGTGCTTCACGTTAGCTGGAGAACTTGGGGGTATGCTGGGAGACATGGTTTGAATGTAGTAGAGAAGGAGAGATTAAGTCACTAGAGAGGGGGAGGAATAGAAGTATTATGATACAGTAGTAGGAAGTGAGATGACTTATTTGGGTGTTTTTGCATCTATCTATATATTTATTAAGGACCTTAATTGTGAAAGGATGTGAAATAATAAAAATAGTATCTGTCTTGCGTGTCATGATTATCACCTTGGCATAAGTTCTTCCAGTTTTTTGGGGTAGTTAAGTTTATATAGAATCAGCCCTATATATAGTCATAAAATGTATTTACCAACAGAAGTCTTAAAGTTTTGTGTAGTAACCAGAATGCATGGTGATTCCATTGGTGCTGTGGGATCTAAAGGTCAGTGGCTGGAATCTTCCTGTTTTTAGCAGTGAAGTGTCTGAGCACATAGCACACTTACCTCTGACTGGAGTACACACTGAATGAATTCCAGGGTTGTCTAAGTATAGAATTTAGGATGAGACACAACCAAAGACTTGCCGATCAGCTGTCATTAAATGCCAGCATTTGAAAGAATTTTTTTACCTTTTACTTCGACATAGAGAAAATTACTCAATTAGATATGATGAACTGCATTCCATTGTTCAGTACTTAGTTTTTTATTCCTGTCCCCAGGTGACATGTTTTGGCAGTTGTCATGGATGAGTTGAATTTGTCTAATCCAGATCTGTCTCTTTTGTTCTGGACTGAGTTCTCCATTCAAAATGGACAAGATTTTAGTGCATATCTACTTTTTTGCAGTGAAATACAAAACCAGCTAGGATAGCACTGGCATTAATGGGGTTTTGCTTGGGTGCTGACAAGGTGAGGTCTTGCTTTTCTTCCTTGTTGTTTGAGCACTTTGGATATGCAGGAACAGAATTCACAAAACTGTCTTGCTCCTTTTTATGATCCAGGAAGTTCTAAATTGAAGCCATCTCTATAGTATTGAATTGCCAAGTGTTTGATTAAAAAATCACTGCCTTTATATACATTTTATACTGGATTAGCAGCTCTGTTTCTAATTAAGGTCTAAATGTGAAAGTGTTTATGTCAGTATGGACATATATAATGACACTGTTCCTTTAATCTTTTATAAGAAATATTAAATTTTAAATTGTTTATGGCAAGTACATACTGCTCTAATATTTGTTGTTTATAATCTCCGATGTTCTGATTAACACCACAAAGGGCAGAAATTATTCAAAGCATTTTAAAATGAAATGCAGTATTTTGAGGCAAACAAGAATGGAAAATATTGGACAAAGTAATCCATGTTTATCTGATTCTTTTCTGTGAACCCCTAAGGTAACTTCAGTGAAAATGTATGAAAAATTACAAATGCCTAACTACTGGAAGGCTACTGTTGAAAATAACAGTACATCAAATTCACAACTGAAAATTGAATATTCTTTTCCCTTGTGAACGCTGGCAATAGTGTAGTGATTCTGAGTAGAAGTTAACATTGAAAATATGTTTAAGTGTGGAAATCAATTTGGAAAAACATTAATGTAAAATTCTGTTACTTTAAATGCACATAAAATATCCTACAAATATGTATGTCAAAGGTGTTGATTTTAATGTTTGTATTCTAGTGATTGTCAAACAGATTTGTGTGGTTTTGAAGGTTTAGAAATCTAATGGAAGCATAATGCAAGTATAATTTAATGTCATGTTCCTTGTCATATACATCACACATGATATAGTAGACAGTGATTAAATGATATTTATCTTGTGTCTCCATTTTGCTGAAGTTCAAATACGATTCATCACTTTCTAAAATACAGTTATTGACTTGTAATCTTCTCAACTGGAGGTAAAAAAACCCCATTCCATCGTTACCTATATTTCCCAATTATATATCAGTTTTTAAGATGGCATTACTCTGACTGTACAAAGCATACCTTGTTTTTGCCACTTAAACGTGGTGAAGGAGAACCATAGTACTGCATACATTGGCATGCACCTCTGCACTTAACTCTGTTTAATTTTTACAAGGCTACATTCAGCAAGGCCTACATGGCTTAAAATTGTCAAAGTTTATAAATGTTTTTAGGATCAATGCCAGAGGTTGAAAGCAGTAGAATTAGCAGTTAATATGCTGGTGTCAGATCAAACTTTTTTGTGTGTGTAATTTTAATTTACAGTGACCATGGGCAGTTGACATGTAGCCCACATTATGTTAATCCCTCTATTACTACACTGATAAATTCAGTTACCTGTAATTAATTTCTTCCAGGTTGGGACACTTAAGTCTCCTGTGTGGCTTGTGGAGGGTGGAACACTTCAATTATGACTGTACTACTAAACTTATAGTAAATATTGATATGCATTAAATAAGGTTTTACATTTTTTTTATAGATTGTCTTTAGGGAAATGTAAAAGGGAATCTCAATGGTAATTAAAGTATTCTAAAGAGGCACAAAATAAGCTAGTGTTTTCCATTCTACTGCCTTACTTTCTGCTACAGAGTTAAATTTTGACTAAAAAAAACCCCAGCCGTCTCAAACAATATGTTATTGACAGGTGCAGATCAGAATCTGCATACTTAGAAGGGCATAGATGTGTTGAAGTGGGCAGTTTTATTTCCTGTATATCTGTATTTACATGTGTAAAACAATTGAAAATCATGAACAGCCTTAATTTGAAACTAGTCTAAATGCCTTGTAAAGAGGAGAAGCATGACATTACTAGTAGAAATGGATTTATGGCTGCTTATGATTCTAAGCTGGATTTTTTTCATCAGTTGAGATGAGCACTAACTACTTCAAAAAAGTTTTAAGAAATAATAAAATAGGCAGTGTTTTTTGTTGTGTTTTCTTTTTTTAAATTTTTTTTATTGATATGACACATTATTTTTCTAAGGTGAAGATTTCCTTCAAGAAAAGTGAGCATTTTAAAGTTTATTTCCTTATTTTATTAGTGTCAGTGTATTAGTATGGGTTACTAGAATATTCTCTTCATGGTTTTCATTTCATTCTGGATCCCTTCTAATTTTTCCCTGTTAAACCAGGAGGAGTGTGTGTGATCATATCAGCTTGTGTAAGTTATTTAACACATAGAGGTTGTAATGCTGCTATTTCAGAGATAAAAATGTAGTGAATGAAACTGGTCTTAGTAAGCTGTGTGTAGTTGAACTTAGAGCCAGCTTTAAATCTTTGGCATTTGCTGTTCTAGTCCGTGGAAACCTATTTTTCCTCCACACTGTCAGTATTTAGATTTTTTTTGGACAACTTCAATACTGAGATAATTTCTACTTTGTATATTACATGTTCCACCTGTTATGTATCAGTTATATATGGGTACATGCTACATATATGCTACAGCTTTATGAACATCTGCTATGTACTCATTATATTAAGTTTCAGTTAGAAAGCTCAAATTCTTGCTTACTCCTCAGAAACTATAAGAATTGTTTTCTGTTCTGAAGAAGTCTTTTAATTTTATTTTTTTATTTTTTTTAATTTGGTCACTTTGCTTACAAATAGAGCACTTCTAAGTGCTTCTAAGTAATTTATTAAAATGCTGTTCATACTAATTTTCAAATTACGCATTTTGGTATTGAGAAGTTTGTGGAAAGGCTCTAAGAGATTTGTAAGCCTGGTAGTGGTCTATTTTAGAATAAGACTTCACATGCTCAGGTCAACAAATGTACTTATGTTTATTTTTTGGGCTAGTTCTGTAGATTTATATCCAGAATCTGAAACCATTGTTCTAATGTTGGTTATTTTAGCTCTTGTGCAGTGGTTCTGTAGTTATTATTTTAAATTGTTTCCTGTGGTATGTTTGTGTTGTTGTTAATAATAGGTAAATAGCAAAAACATTCTATTACTTAATATTAAATTTTAAATATATTTTCTTCTAGAGAACTAGAGGACGAAAACGAAGCTTTGTGCCTGAAGAAGAAAAACCCGAGGTTGGAATATAGTGTTTTGTTTGTTGTTTATTTTTTTAACGGTTTCACAAAAAAATTAAACTTTGGGCTCAAGTGTTACATTCAGTGCTATAATTGAAATTATTTGCTTTCCTTCCCTCCTTTCCCCGCCATTCCTTTCTTTTGCCTTCTGCTATGACAGGAGCGGATTCCCAGAGAAAGAAGACAACGACAGTCTGTTCTACAAAAGAAGCCCAAATCAGAGGATTTAAGGACTGAATGCGCTACCTGCAAAGGGACTGGAGACAATGAAAATCTGGTCAGGTAGGTTTGATGCTCTGAACTTATGAGGAATTAAATTTTCAATCTCATCACTTTGTCATGGTCATGATAATGAAGAAAATGTGCTTTTAAAAAAACACAAATAAAAATTTATTTAGGGGAAGTGTCACATCAGTAGTACTGACTTTGTTCATTTCTTGCCCTGCCAAACACACTTACACTGTGGACTAGAATAAAAATAACCAAGATAATGTTTTTCTAACACAAGAGAATTAATTTTCTTTTATCAGGGTGAATTGTCAGTGTTTTAGAACAGATCAGAAAGATAAGCCATCAATTTCATGATATTAAAGCTAAAGGAGTTTTAATAATTAAAATAGCATCATTAATTTCATGAGCTGGAATGTGGATTATGAGGAATTTATGTTTTTAAAAATGTATTAATGCTACCTCCATTAATGTAGATCATGAGGGAGTTTAATAATCATGTTTAGCTGAAACAAAAGTTTGTGTGGGGAAAATTTTTTTTTTTTTAGTTGTAGAAATGTAATTAAAGTGTAGCATATCTGCCAATGAATAGCTAGTGTTGACTGCAACTTCTGCTACTTCTGACTTTATAAAGGCATTGTGGCCTTTTCCAAAGCTGTGGAAACTACCTATGGCTCTTGAAAGAATTATAGAGCTTAGTGAGCACAAGGTGGATTTTAATTGAAACTACTGAGCTTTCATTAATATGATCTTATAGTAAGTTCAGATGAAAAAACAGTGTTGTATTTAGGTCCTCTATGCTTCAACTAGATGTTTCTGGAGAAGATCTCTTTAGGCTCAGATATAACTGTTGCAATTAAATAACATGGTAGAAAATTTGTGGTATGTCTTGTTTACTACATGAAAAGATTTTAATAGTAATTTAGATGGTCCAAAATTAAGCATGCTGT
Organism: Chloroceryle amazona; assembly: GCA_027560015.1. Taxonomy (NCBI): domain Eukaryota; kingdom Metazoa; phylum Chordata; class Aves; order Coraciiformes; family Cerylidae; genus Chloroceryle; species Chloroceryle amazona. Next base: position 15,536 of record JANHFX010020889.1, on the reverse strand, counting down.
ATGCCAAAACCAAACAAAGTCTCTCATAAAACATCCTCATAATTAGGCTTGGAAACAGAATAGTAATCCTGCATGGGAGCAGAGAAAGACATTCTTATGTTCTAATCCTTTATTCATAATTCTCTGGAAAATACTTTCTTAAATCTTATTTTCTGTATTAGTTTTTAGAAGAGATTATGAATTTAAAACTTGCTTTTCTTCAGATAGTTTCTATAAATAGCTACAAATTTATCCAAATTAGGAGTCCTCTGCTTCTAAAGTGCTATGGAGGATTATTTCTTATAATTACTAAATGATGCTGAGGTATTTAGTAAATTTAAATTTCTCTTCAGTATTATTTTTTTGGTTCTTAAAGTTGTATTTTTTTTTTGATGAGAATAAATACAGGGACTGTAATAAGATGCTGGCTACCAGATAGGCTTCCTGCTATGCAGCCAGGGATGTGTGGAAGTGTGATCCAGAGAGCGTTGCAGAGAAAGTTTTCAGAATTTTTTTTTTTTATTTTTCCTATTATGTTATTATCACAAAGTAAAAGAAATGACCTTTTGCCTGCACTGCTGCTTTTCCCCTTATCATGCAGGGCTCCTTTGTCATAGTAGAAAGAGTTTTATTTTAAATGCAAGTTGGTAGGGCTCTTTGTAATCAAGAGATGCTTATGAGGGAAAATAAAGTATTTTTTAAATATCCAAAATGACACTTTTATGCCAGAGTTTGGCACTGTCTAATTAAAGCCAAAATTTTCTCAGAACACGAGTTACCTTTATCATATTTGGTCCTCATTGAACAAATCTTTTTTAATTGCTGGACTGTATTTTCACTCATTTTCTTCCCATCTGCAAATAAGGAAAGGGAGGTTTGTGGGTATGTTACAGAAGAGATTTTTCTGTTGATCAAAAAAGTTGATCAAAAAAGTTAAGTGGAAATATGCAGCTTCAGCAGCTGAGTATTTAAGGAATAATCTTGGTGGGCCTTCTGGCTTTTCCTACCGTGTGTTACCTCAAACAGAGCTGGTTACATGACTCTAGAACAATCCGCTTTTAAGATTCTAGGTTTTTCTAAAATTTATGTGGCTCTCCCTTTGGTGTTGCTGAGTAAGGATTACAGGAAGATAAGCAATTATTTCTTATTTCAAAGAATGCAATGGAGTATTTAGTATGAATTTGAAATAACTATTTAAACAATTTAGGTTTTTTTATTAATGTTTGACTACTGGAGATTAATTTCTTTTAAAATCTCCATTTTAGGTGCTTGTGTGTGGCATTGGATGGCTGAGATTTTGTTTGTCCTATGGGCAGTGTCTTTACTTAACCTGCTGTTCATGTGGTTTAAAACCTTTATATAATTGCTTGTGAAAAAAATTAAAAGTTCTTCCTAAAAAGTATGTTTCATTGTGATGGTTCATTAATTGGCTAAAGTTTGACTTCGTGACTATAGCCTTGTGCCATAAAATAAAGGCAATGAAAGTTAGAATATCTTTCTGGCTTTTGTCTAAAACATATTGACATAATCCTTCATTTTATATGTGCTAATAGTTGACATGCATATATATATTATATTATAGACCTGCTAAGACAGTGCTTTTTTTGATCGCTGATATTAGATTATATAGGTAGGCTGGTCCAGTCTAGTATCATGCACTAGAACTGAAAATGTAGGTTTTGTAGTTTTGTCCACAAAAAAAGATGAGTCTTGTGATCCTTTTGTGACACACTTTTTTTTTTAGCATTTACAGTGAATTTATTTTATACATTCTTTTATATACATCTGTGTAAGTTTTACTAAGCTAAATAATTCTACTATTTTTACCTTTTAGAAGATTAGTGAGTGGCAGTCAAGATTTACAAATTAGCCAAACAGTGAAAAGTTAGTTGAAAATATTTACTCAAATGAGGTGAAGTCTGGTCTGTAACTTTATAAATGACAGTAAGGAAGCTGTATCTGTAATTAGAGAAGTGGATTTTGAGTTTTTTTACTCAAATCCAGTTAATTGTGAGAGGAACAGTACTAAAATACAGGGGAGCTTTTAATATTTATATTTGACACAGTTTTGATGTAAGGCATGGAGACACAGCACTTTTTAAAACAGAAAAGAGTTCAGTGAAAGCTGTCATAATGTGCACTTGAAACTGAAGTATTCTGAAACTAGAGGGTACTTATAAAAATATACTGCTCAGTCTTAAGTAGTATTCAGATATTCAGAATGTATGCTTGAAATTGAAGACATATTTTGAAATATGAAACTTCTAAAGCTTTATGTGAAAACTCAAAAAAATAATTTAAAATTATATATTTATTTTTAGAGGTGATCTTTACTGTTTGGTTTAGAAAATATTTATGTAATGGTGCTTCTCTTTTGTTTCATTTTGTGAATCTTTTAAAGTTTTATATAGTTTAGACGTGTAATAGGTTTCCTGAGTGCTTTATTACAGTCTTGCATGAATCACTTAGAATGAAAGATCTTTAAGGAATTTCTTGAGTCTTGAGTATCTCCTTTTTTTGAGACCATAACTCACTAATTCAAGTCTTTAAAAATAGCTGCTTAATAGCTCCCTTTAGAATTTAACTGTATTTAGAAGAAACATGGAAATGGAAGTGTATTTCAAGTGGCAAATATGTATTAGGTAAAGCTTGCCCGCCATCTGCCACCACACTAGAGTGAGTAAGATATTGCACCGCTGTATACACTGTGCTAGAAGCACAGTATTATTGTCCATTCTGGTTTGGTAAAATCAAAAATAAAGATGAATTGTGTATTTTATATGTAGAACTGCTTTTTAAAGGAGAATCCATGGGCTAGTCTAGCTTCAAATTTTCCAAGGGAAGACTTCAAAATGACTTATAAAGAAGTGGCCTCTTTTCATAAAATAATCCATCTCTCAACCGCTGCTATTAAGAAAAATAATATTGTAGCTTCAGTTGTTGGCTTTGAGATGTGCCTGGGTAATATTTTGGAATACAGTGCATTACATAAAGTGACATCTCAATAGCAGATTTGAGAAAAGCAGAGAAAAATTAGAATATCATTTTATCTATGGGACAAAATCATACTTCACCAGGTCACAGAAAACTCTGAAAAAAAGTTAGATTTCTTCATCCCACAATTTAGAGCAAGAATATAGTAATACCTTCTATAGTTTTGTGTATCAAATTTTTATGCTTCATTGTCAGTTAAGTTGAATTTTCCACTTTGTTTTATTTGCAGGAGCTGAAGCAAAACTATTAGTTGCACTACAGGGAGGCTAAAATAGACTAAAGCCTATTTGAAACCATATAGAATAGCTGGCTTTCGTTTTGAATGCTGGTTATGAAGTATTCAAAATACATTAAGCTGCAAAGTGGATTACTAAGCATGTCTGTAGTATTTATTTTTAATATAGATGCTTACTAGGAAGTAAGCTAATTAGGAAAGTATTTTATTCCCAATATACTGTCTCATGTTTCAAGCAACTGTAATGTTCTGCACATGCACTCACTGTGCTTACTGAAAGGGGAGGAAGGTGATGTGGAGGAAGGGAGAAAGAAAATGTATGCTGTGTCATATTTATTAAAGAAAAAAACTTATACGTAAAATTGACTATAACATTTAGCATAGCTTTGAGTCATCAAATATAACTGAAAATTTTGAAAATATACGCAACATCTGTAATTCCAGTGCTAAAAATGTATCCAATTTAGGATAACAATTTATAAACAATTGAGTCTTTAGTTTCACAAAGTGATCAACTTTATGACATTCTGTAACTTCAATTCTGCTTTTCACAGGAAGTGCATTCTAGACAGGCTCTTGTGAATCCTGTTGTAAATATTCTTCCTGAAACTGTTACTCACCATATTTCCTTAATTGTATTTGTTTTGTGTGGTTTCATCTCAGCATTTTCATTTCTTACATGTCCATGCAGAGGGGCATGCCAGCCTTCAACCTAAGGATTTCTTCATCTTTTATCTGCTAGTTTTGAAGCTTTTCATGAGCTGAAGTTTATTCCACCACAAACACGTTATTAGTTACTTTAAATGCACTGCAACAAAATTAAGTCTGTTATAGTAATTGAAAACCTATGATTTACAGTAGTTTTAGAAGTTTAAGGCTGCTAATGTGGAGATTAATCACAAGGAAAATATTAGTTCATTCAGCCACAACTTGAAACAATCTTACGTTTTACAGAGGATTACAAATGTATTATATTATTGGAATGAGCTACTTGAATGAAAGGAAACTTGACATTCAGTAGTGTAGTCTATTTCTGCTACGTAATTTACAGGGACTAATTATGCAAATTAACTTTTCCAGTTGCTTAAGTTACCTGTCAGATCATTTTTTTCTGCCATGTACCTCATTTTATTGCCTTCTAAAAAGCATTTCTTCATATGCTAGCTAGCAGGATAATACATACAATGACAAATGCACACTTTTTTTTTGTTCACAGAGGACTTTATTCAAACTGCTTTACCTATGCTGCATTGCATTTTACTGTAAAATACCATAGATTTTTCATTTTCAGTTCTAGGGAGGCATTCAAAGAAAGCTGTAGGCATTGTGAAGCTCTATTGTGAAGAACGTAACAGTCAACCATAGGTCAGGTAGCAAGTCTCATACTGCTATCATTCAGGGCTTCTCCAGAAGCAGAGCGCTAGGCATGTTTGCATTCGGACTACCCAGCTACCTACAGGTGCATGTGCCTCGAGCATTTGAAGTTGTACTGCAACAAATCTATGGCACCCTTTTGAATTTTCTGTTAGCTAAGAACCAGCTTATTTACTGGGTGCCTAAAGGATTTCTGTAGTACATTTCTCTATAATTTTCCTGAAATGAGACACCAGAATTTGATTTGAAGCCCAGATTATTTTTTTTTCACCTGACAGCTGGGTAACTCTTAGGAAATTTAAGTCACCTAAAGAATAGAAGCTCAGGCCTTTGGATACTGACTTTGTGTTCCATGTCTGGTTTATTCTTGATACTGTATTAGGGAAAAGGAAGTATCTTATGGGTAGTCTGTGTAGGAACAACCCAAAACTTAAATTACTGCCATGATTGAAAGACTTTTTTCCCTTCAATTCTGCGTTATCAGAACTGGGAAAGCCAGTTAGGGAAATAAGCACAGGACCTTCTAGTACTATTTTTCTGTAAAGCTTCGCATTCAGCCTTCATTTTGAAAGAGAGTAAAACTGCATCACAGGTTCTCCTGCCTACATGTGCTTTCTGATCAAGTGCAGATAGAGCAAAGGATGTTTGCATTTCTAACCCCCACCCCCAGGTAAAAGGTAGGATTTATGTGAATTTTTTATTTGTGTTTAATGGCATTTCTTGTTGAAACATTGTGAAGTGCAATTTTTTTTAAGTATCCAGAAAGTAGAAAAAAAACTACATTTGTTTCTCTTCAGTGTTACAGAAGTTCTAAAACTACTGTGATATCTGGCAAAGTTCATTAGTGTTCCTCTTAGCAAGTGATTTGAGAGTGCTGGGGGGAAGTGGTGTGTGCATCCCCCAAATGATTTTCTTTCCTGAACTGTTAGTGATCTATCAGTCAAACCTCCTTGAAAATCAACATTAGATCTTTTTAAGTTGTAGACCAGTGACTCCCAAGGTCTTGTACACTGAGATTTAATCTGTAGAACCTTTGTGAACAGTAGTTTATGAACTCTTCAGGTACAAGTCTGGTTTAGATGCTTAACTGTCAGAAGTTCATAGTATTGATATTTAAAGTCTGCTAATCTGAGAAGCTTGTGTGCTAATGTCATAAACTTTAGAAGTATGTAACAAGGTAATCACTTGTAAATAAAAGTTTGACACAATTCTTTCTACAGGTTATTTTGTTTTCTCCTAACAAGTAGTATTGTAGCAGGTTTTTTATCAGTAATTTTTTTAAGAACATAGTTATCCTTTTCTCATATTCAGATACAGCTGCTTGATCAAGTCTGTGCTGTCATGGATTTGTACACTACAGCTTGAAATTATGTTTGGCAGTTTTCATCCGTTCCGAAAACAGCTATGTATTTCAGGATTTAAATATTATTTTTCTGGTTGCCTTAGGAAGTACAGGCATCAGAGATCTTTCCACCTTTTTGTCTTCTGTAACTCCTAGGATTCAGAACAATTTATAAAAAGTCTGATGCTGAGGATGTCCTAACTATCTTTGCTGTAAGTAACAAGTGAGTTCTTAGTCACTGACTGAGGTACCTCTTCAGAAGATTAAAATTACTTCATTGAGACAGGATGAAAAAATATGGAATCACATTACCTGTGATAGCAGAGGGGAGGCTGATGACATATCAAACTACTCACTCTGATTACCAGTATTAAGTTGTGACTACAAAAATATCTGTTGTGATGGGGTCACTAGCTTCATAGTTTTGTGGATATTCTTAAGAATATATATATTTTTTTTTTTACAGCATCAAAATTGCATCAAATAATCCAATTCAACTGGTGTTTGAATGTGTCGGATACTCCATCATTCTGGCCAAACAGCTTCAGTTGCTTTCAGTGCAGCAAGGTTATCTCATCAGAGTATTTCATGGTATAGGATGCTCAGAAAAGAAATGTCAAATTCTTTGTTAATGCAATTGTTTTGAATCGTTAAGCCAAGCCACTGCTACAGAAGTCATGAAACTGAAATTTGTACTTGGGAAATTTATAACCTGAGAATGTTCACGTTCAGGTATTAAACCGAAGTGGTAGAGACCATAGCAGGAGACAATACCCATTTTGCAGCATCAGTTTTGACTTGTCACAGGTAGTGTCAAGTGAGCATCTGTGCAGTCAGTTTTCTGGATTAGATGTCTATCCACAGAACTGTAATGTAAATTATGGAGTAGTTGTGTAAGAAAACTTAATTTGCAAAACAGTGATTCTTACTGTTCACGCTTTTTTTTTCCCTCACTTTTGTTGCTGCTGCCCAATACTACTCAAGTAGTGGTATATGCCATTCTGTCTTGAATAGGGTTACAGCTAAATTTTTAAGTCCGTCTCTGACTTCATCCTGAGAAAGGTCTAGTAACGTAATGTAATTTGTAGAAGAAAGTTTGTGGAAAGGATATGCAAGAAAAAAAAAAGCTTATGTTTTCTCCAAGTATATCTAAAAGCTTTTAGCAGAAACTAGTATGGGTCTGTTCCCTTTTTTTTGTATCACTCGTCGTAACAATGCAAAGGTCAAGCATAAACTAATTTGCAGTTCTTTAAGTATAATAATGCTATTGTTTTGCATGTGTACTTACTGTTTAGGAACAGGAGTGATAAATCTCTGTAATTCTGACTTAGAGATCTTATGTGATGCTATATTAGGGAAATACCCAGTAAAGTATAAGCTGACATTGGAATATGGTCTAGTAACTGACTTTTACCATTGCACATAAACAGAGTAATTATTCTAAATCAGAGCATCACATTCCGCTGGATAACCACTAAAATCACTGCACTGTGGTTTCTTGAAAATGCCACAATCCTTCAAGTGCCAAATTAAGCCCAGGGAGAACAACCATCAGTAGTGCCCTCACACTTATGTAGAGGGATGAGCTCTGAGCCAAGTGAAAAGATGTTCTGGAAGAACAGTAACCTTTCCCATGATGTGCACATTTTCCATTACATTTCTGACACAAAATGCTGTGAAATGATTTAATGGTGACATTTTGTTTTGCTGACTTTCCCTTTTCTTATTAAAAAGAAACAAAAGTTAAGTTAGGAATGTAGAGGAAAGGTAGCCAAGTATTTGAATTTTAGTACAGAAATCTCTATTCTCTTTAAAAGTTAAAACCACTCTAGATACACACTGTTTCTGACAGTGGGTTTTACTGGTTTGTGGGGAAGGAAAATATACGCATCTCCAGCATCAGTATAGAATACCTTTTCCTGTAAGGTTAATTTTTGATGTTTCTTTGCAGTAATTGCATATCAGGTATGATAATTCAGTAAAACACCCTTTCTAATTTGCAATCACAGAGATCTTACCCATGAGATATACAGCACAGCAAACGTAGCAGTACATATATTTCTGCTTGTCTTTTTTGATGTATATTACCAGAAAAATTGTAGGAGGGAGCAAAGCATGAGCAGACATGGTACACCAAAAGGTCAACACTTGTCTCTTGGAAATGGATAAATTTCTATGGAGTGAGAAAACAGAAAGCTACTACTCATTGATGTTGTACAGGAGCTTGTCTGCATCTCAAGTAATACATACAAGAATGCTCGTACAGAGAAATTACTTGTCTAAATTGTGTTTCATGCATCCTTTGGCAGCATTCGATTTCCTGTTTCAGAACTGATGAAGAACCTTGCTTGTTTCTAGCACAGTATACAATTTTATCTTTGAAAAACACAGCTTTTGCTTTTATTTTCTTAAGGATGTATGAAGTTTTCTTAGCACTTCATTTATTTTATCCTTCTTCCATCCAGTTTTAATATGTTGGATGATGGCTGCTGTTACTCTGTTTCCCTGAGGGGGCATCTAAATATGAATAAAATATTTTAGTTTGGAGTCACTGGAAATAAGCTGCATTTCAGCTATGCAGTAATTCACTTGAGAAACCTCTATCTATGTTGGAACATGTTTGCTGTCACATTATTTATTGGTTGGCCAAGAAGGCATGCTGGCTTTGACATATTCCTTAGAGAACCTCAATCTTTTCAATTGAAATTTAAAATAAATTAAAAAAAGGTTTATTTTTGTCACTAAAGGTGAACACGGACAACTGACTCCCTGCTTATCCTGAAAGCTAATGTGTATTGGTTTTTACGTGTAGGATGTGTCTTACGAAAACTGTGGCATCTGATAGCATAACAGGATTTTATGAAAGCTTCAGCACCCTGCATGTGCTAAAATAGTTTTGATGAGTTGTTTGTGTTTTTGATAGGAAGCTGAAATGGTCATGATAGACGAAGGTGAATACAGTCCTGATACTTAACACTTGAAATATCACTGAGTTTTAGCTTGAGTGTATATATAAAGCAAATACAACTATATTTCAGTTATAGTAGTGGACTGATAGCTAACTTAATAAATTCTAAAAAATAATGTCCTAATAAAGGCTAAAGTAATGGAAAAAATCCTAATGGCAGTAACCTAAACAATACAATTTGTTGGCATTTATTTAACCATAATATGTAAACAATAATTTCAGAGCTGTTTCTTACAGAAGGCTATTAAAAATGAAATAGATGCGATGAAATTGTTTTGGCAGCCTTTAGCTGTTTGCTAACAATTTAATACGGCAATAAAAGCTAGCAATAGCAGCACCAAAATTGCATAGCAGAAGCTTGATTATAATTTGGTAAGAAAATACCGTACGAGTAAAAGCACACACTTCGGTGTGAGCTGCAGCCAAGATTTATCCTTGGGTTTAAAAATCTCATAAATTTGAAGAGCTTTCTAAAGCGTTCTTGTTACTAAAAGTCAGAGACAAGTTATGCCTGGTGCTGATGTTGCTACCTAGGGAAATAGAGGAGTTAAATCTTCTACTCTGTAAGTATGCCTGTATTGAGCCTTCCCAGGCCTCAAAATGGAAGTCTCTTTGGACCTTGTGATATGGAGTACTTATTTAATTATTCCCATCTCTGTTCAGTGATCCAAGCGAATAAAGCATAAAAGGAAATGGATGAAACTGCTGCTTTCATTTTTGCATCTAATGGAGAGCGTGCTGATTAGCAGAACAAAATGGGAGCATAGGCTTGTTGTTTATGCCTGGTAGAAGGCAATTATAGGAAAAAAAATAAATCTCAGCTCTTTATGAAATTGTGAAGTCCACTGAAATTCTGATTCTGATTGTTGTTTCCTTGTAGCGCCATTTTTGAGGTAGTCTGTGAATTGTTTGTCCTTTACCATGTGTGTAGAACTGCAGACTATGTGAGGAGATGTGTGGAAGAATTTTCTGGAAGTGAAGTGTGTTTTATTGTGTTTATTGAACTAGACGTGCAAACGAATACATCTGCAAGAATCTGTGCAAGTCCAGAGCAATTTTTGTTTGAGAATATCAACTGTTTCTGAGATATTTAGGATATTTAAATTATATTTCTATTTAAATGAGTTATTTTTTAAAGTTTTGTGAGAAAAAGGTGAAAATACAGAAAAGCTGTTCAAGAGGGAGCTTCTGGGAAACTGGGAAAAGAAAGAGAGACAAAGGACTCTGTGAATAGGCAGAGGGGAATGTAAATGAGTAATGGAGGAGGAATCAGCTTTCAAATTCTGTAAACCTTGAAGTAGTGAACCAAAGGTCTGAAATTTCAACTGGAAGCTAGGAATCAGAAGGAATATGATCTAGAAACTGAGGGACATAACTTCCTGACAGTGTGCATTTTGCACTACCGTTTGATGATGCAGACATCAACAAGAGGAATGATTAAGTTATTTGAGGATGATACAAAATCAGCACTGAAAAGGATTAGTTGATTTTTGAAGATGTTCAGAAAGACTAACAGATGACATTCAGTAGCAGCAGGAGAACCTTATTTATAAAGCTCTTTCCTTCAGTATTGAAGAACTTTTTGTAATAAATTACAAGAAAAGAGAGCAACTTTTAGACTTTCCTGGTTTGATGAAGACTATTTGTAACTGGCAGTGTATGAGGATGTGGAGGGATGTTAAGAAAAACAGTTGAAAAAAAAACAACCTTAAAATATACTTTTTTCAAAGCAAATGTAATATCTGTAAGATTTAAGTTTACATCAATAATGCTAGCTTTAGTAGTCTGATTGTGTGATAGAAATCAATCTAATTGAAGGTTTTCTGCATTTTGGAGAGATTGTGCAAGTACTGGTACGTAAAAAGTGTGAAAGCAGCAGTTTATTATCTTAAAATGCAAAGCAAATGAAAAGAAGAAAAATACTGTTACTTTGTAACCAGTCTTAGTAAAAATTGTTTAAATTTACATAAAAACAGCCTGTCGTCTGCTGGTACCTGCTGACAGTTCTTTTAATAACACTTGCTGTGAAAAAGAGATAAGAAAACCAGCAGGCTTTTAAAACTCCAGTGGTAATCTTAGTTTTTCACATTAAAGAACAATAAGTAAACTGCAGGACTTTAATTTTCTTTAATTCTGAAAGCCTTGTCTAAACCATTTCTGATTAAAAGCAGAATTGCAGAGTAGTTGGGATTGGAAGAGATTTCCAGAGCTGGTATAGTCTCCAGTACCCTTACGCAAAACAAGATCAGACTGAGCACATTACTCAGGGCAGTTTCTAACTGGGTTTTTAATATCTCCACGGTTAGAGTCTCTGCAATCTCTCTGGGCAGTTTATTCTGTTGTTTGTCCATCCTCACAGTAAAGAAGATTTTCTTTTGACATATAACAAAATTTTGCTTCACTTCTTGTCTATTGCATCTTGTCCTTTCAGTGGGCACCAGTAAGAAGTCTGTCTCTATTCCTCCCCACCCCCATCGGGTATTTATATGCACTGAGAAGACTCCCACTGAGCCTTCTCTTGTCTAAATAATCCCAATCCTCTAAGCCTCTTCTTGTCTGTTAGATACTCCAGTCCCTTAATCAACTTCCTGGTCCCTTTACTGAACTCTCCAGAAAATCCAGTGTCTTTTTTGTACTGAGGAGCCCAGAACTGGACACAGTGCTCTAGATGTGGCTCCTTCAGTGCTGAGTGAAGTATAAGAAAAGCTATTTATTGTCCATAAAAGGAAACTATAAAAAAAGTTTTCTATTGTGTGTAACAGAAAAAATGTAGTTTGTTATAAAAGTTATCTCCCTGTAGTCAATACAGTGAGTCATTAAGGACACTACTTAAGAATGAGAAAGTATTCCAGTTATTTTGCTTATTAAATCCATGTCTTGGGAAAAACGTATCATAGTTAAGTTTAAAAGGTTACTTCATTGGGCAACATACTGGAGAAACAACAATGCTAATGCTTAACAGTTTGCCATGGAAAGTTACATCTCTAAATGGAGGGTTCCACTGTGTAACTTAAGACATCCACACTTCCAACCACTTTCTTTGCTTTTGAAAAGTGCCTTTTCCAAATTCAGTGCATTAGTGTGTCATCCCATCTGACGATAGCTTTCAGTCAGCACCTGGTAAATTGCACTAAGAGTTTTATCATCTAACCTAGCAGTGAACTGAGAGATGAACACAAAAACTACTAAAAGGGCCGTTTACTAATTCCTTTCATGTTAGGCATGTCTTGTCTTCCCATTTACTGTCATTGCCTCTAGATTCTCCTCTGAAAGAAAATGACAGCTTAAAAACAAATCATTACCCTGTGCTGGCCCACATTTTACCAATAATAATAAATAAAAATAAATTTGCATTTTACAAATTTTCGAAGTACATTTTCTATGACAAATATATGTAGTAATGTTTATGTGAAGCTGATGGGTTTTGTGAGTTAAAGTGATAAGTTTCAGAATGTAACTCTTGTCACCTGAAGCAAATTTATCAATTGACAATGAGCATAGTGGATACGCTTAAAAAGTTACTTTAAGAAAAGGAAAAACTGTTTCAGTTAAATATTGCTGCAGTTGCCTTTTTCAGTAGCTTGAGTGTACTTAATGTTCTCTGCCAGCCCCAGAAATGAGAATGTTTTTAGTGTTATTTTTTATTTTGCTATTTTGTAAGGCATGAGTAATATGTGCATTGTTTAAACAGACAAAAGAATTAAGTTAATAAAAAAACCCCAAAAGTTGATGTTTGATAACAGTTTGGGTTTTTTTCAGAATGATTTCTTATGAAATTTCGGCGGTTCTTTTATAATGTTAGTTTCAATTAATTTATTTCAAATTAATACTCTTATTTTTGTTTCTGAAATAGTGGAAGCTAATCTCTCCATTTCATCAAGAATCATGCGTTTTCTATATGCTTGGATTATGAAATGTTGACTTAGTGAAAGGAGAGATAATGATCAAACAGTGTCTGTGACTGAAACTGGCATTGGTACAGATGAAAGATATGCTGGGAAGTGGTCTTAATTGCAGTATCAGACCATATTTTGTTTCTTAATATTGTAAAGCTGTCATCACTTGGATACCTTTTGTGTATCTTTATTAGGATGGATGTTTTCAGGAAAAGTTCTTAATCCGAAGTTTGGGCAAGTGTATTGTCTTACTCAAGTGTGTCCTGTCCCTAACCCACGACAGCCCCTCCACCCTCACCCCCCCAATCATGCAGGCCTTTAAGAAGAAAAGTGAAATGCAATCTTTGATCAGTAAATTGAATTTTGGCAAGGACCTCCATTTCTTTCCAGGGACAGGGAAGAAATTCATCCATGTCAATTTGATGAAATCTGGAAAATTGGAAGCCTTTAAGAATATAGTGAGAGGAATAGTTTTTTCATAACTACCAAAGTCATGGTACAGCAGTTTTTAGATCTGTTGTCATGTCTGCTTTGAGCGTGCTGTGGGCCAGCTGAGCGTGCTTATCCCTGCAATTGGAGCACTTAGTTGCTAAAGGACTTGGAAAGAAAAGAAATGTAGCTTGAAAACAAAGAATTCAACAATAGTGCCAGTGGCTGGTAATTTGAAGTCTGATTGAGATGCAGAGTGGGTAAGTGCTATACTAGATGAGAAGAATAAAATGGATCTGGGACTGTAGTAGGCAGATGTGTAACTCTACTTGTGGGTCACTTTCATTGTCTCTTGTCATTCATAGAGAGATGCAAGCAGGATGTACGTAACTCGAGAATGCACAGCCATTACATAGTCACTTATGGTGAGGAATAGCATGTTGCTAGGCTAAACTTTAGTATTCGTATCACACTCAGTGCAGATGTCTGCTGAATCTTTGCTGGTCATTGATAATGTGAAGATACCCTCATCTTACTGAATTGCCCTCCTCAAATTTTCAGTGTTTTTAATGTTTTTGGGTTTCGTTTGTTTGTTTTCTGAGTCACTACTTTATACCATTTTGAATCAACAGACATGAATTTCTTTTCTTTTTTTTTTTCCTCACCTATCAGAGTTAGTCTTCTGCACTATTACATCTTGTTTCCTCAGTAAAGCTAGGCCAAAGTCATGCAGATATGCTATATGGAAAAGGACCTTGGGTTACAGACAGACAAACCCTTAGTTGTCTGGGCAAAAGACTGGTACTCAAAGCCAAGTGTGGGGATCATGATGGGACTGAGACTGGTGGGCTGGAAAAGGACCTGATTTTGGATGGTAAAAATGCAAAAATAGAATTGAAAGACAGTGATAAGCTCATGTTGAGAGGCAGCAACTACAGGCTTTTCAATCTCCAGGACTTGAAAGAAGGAAGTTGGACTGATTAAAGACACTAAAACATGGAAGCTATGTAGGTGGTGGTTTCAGGAGGGGAGATACTCAAACTATTTAAAGAGCTGGGAAGACAGACTTGTGGATAGGAAGCCTATGTGGAAAGGAGAAGGTTTCTATGGTCAAGACAAGTCAGTGAAGCAGAGATGGGGAGTGAGTGACTGGAAAATGACAGCTGAGTACATTTTCAGCTACTGTATTGGTATAGTTGGTAGAGGATATCAGTTTATTATGGTTGTGAAATTTCTTTTTGATAATACTGAAGATGCATAAAGAGAACACCTTTTTTTGTCTCCAATCCTTCCTCAAGGTGTTTTGATAAGTTTTTTCCCTTCCTGTTAGCTTCCAGAGCACAAGCTAGACAAAGTGCTCTCTAAGGTGTTTGTGTTCCTATGCATCACTCACAGGATATACAAGTCTCTAATATTAAAGTACAGTAAATATATGAAGACCAATACTGCTGATTTTTTATTAATTAATCAAAACATTAGTAAAACTTTTAACTGAACAAAAATGTTTCCTTTTTAAAAGGAAGAATTAATGGTAAACAGTGCTAAGCCATAAGTAAAATTGTTTATATAATTACAGTTACAATGTTTTCATACTTAGAAACACTTTATTCTAAATGCAGAAAAATGATGGGTATATGCTTTAACTAATAAAATATATATTGATTAGTAATCTTCCATAAAAAAAAGGGTTTGTCTGAAATCCCATGTTTTAAGTTTTTATATTTTTTCTTTTATATTACATACTATCTTTCATATATGTTGACCAATTAATTAAAAACCAGATAAAATAGTCAAGGAGTAATTTGGAATATTTTCATTTTTCTCTTTTCTCCAAAAATAAGTGGGAGAGATTTCAGAAATCAGTTAGTCCCAGTCACAGATTCAAGCACATTGCTATTTATTTGCATCTATATCATTTCTACATGTTATATGTCTAGCATTCCAACAGGTTGATACATTCACATTCTGTGTTGCTCTCTTCTTGAGAGGGGAAAAAATATTAGTGAAAAGCAATGGGGTTGTGTGTGTCTGTGTACAAGAGTATTTCAGAATGACCACGACCATTACTAAGACGAAAGGCCAGATCTGTTCTCTGTAGACCCAAAGTCAAGCAGAATGACTTAATCTTCTTTTATTTCATATTTTTCTCCCCAAATTCATGTTCTGAAGACAAATTTATGTAGGTGCATTGTTTGAAATGCTTTTAAGGCTGTTACGAAATTACTTCTAAAAGCAATTAATTTCTGCCTGGACTAAATGCTGAGTTTGTTGACATGTTGTAGAGGAAAATGTACTGTGGAACAGATCTGACTGAAAGTG